>JAZHYW010028967.1:0-36813 GCA_037355805.1 Ixodes ricinus | reverse complement strand
GATTACGCGAAAAAGCGGGGGCGTTGTCCCCGAAAGATGGTCATAAAAATACGTCATCGAGCACGTGCCTGAGATATAAAACACAAAGAAAAGCACAGCAACAAATGCTTCGTCACGGTATCGGGCGCGGGGCTCAAGGTCTAAGCGGACGCGCATCAGAAATAAAACACAAATAAAAGCACAGCAACGCAGATGCTTCGTCGCGGAAGCCGTCGTGAAGTCGGCGGGGTTTGCCGCGCCTGCGCAGTGGGGGAGCGTGATCTCACCGTCGAGTGCCGTCTACGAGAGGAAGACGTGGCGCGCTGCTTGTGAGAATGCGCTGCGAGTAGCAATACTTTCGCATTTCTACGCGTAAGCAGTGACTAGTCCTCAGCTGGGTCGTTTCGCTGTATGCTTCAGTTCGGCGTAATCTTCAGCTAAGGCTTCAATTCTGCTTAATTTTTTTACTCGGCTGGAGGCCTCAGTTCGACTGAAACATCTCGATTAGTCGAAGGTTGAACAGATCTTCGGCTGCTCAGTTGAACCGGGAGTTTCAGCTAGACTGCACCGTTTAATTGACTGAAATGCACTTTCTACGCGTAGTCTGGTAAATTACTGCGAGAATTTGCCATGCCACAAATTTATCTTGAATGTTTGCTAGTGACCGATTTATTTCAAGTGGACTCATCCATTTGACTCACTTAGCACAAAAAAAAAAACATTTCACTTCAAAAAAACAGCGACTGTTGGGAAAGTAAGCGTTCATAAACCCAATACACCCCACGATCTGAAACGACCCAGCCCCAGAATACGGGACATCATGCTTCGCTTCATCGAATGCACATTAAATCGAGGTGACTGGACCAGAGATTAATTAGTCTTCTACAAACAGTGCCAGTACATTCAAATAAAAAAAAGTATTCTTATTTAATTTCAAAGGCGAGCTCGTAACTCCATCAGAGTGCCACCGATAACCGTCGAACTACCGGGTTATTGCCACATACATAATTCCTTACCTTTTTTGTTTCGTTCAGACAAGAGAAATAAGCAAACAAACTGAGAACTACCCGAGAAGTTAACCCGGTCTGCACCCGGCGTTCTAATCATAGCGGACACGATAGGTGCTGCTCAGATATGAAACGACAAAGTTCAAACCCGAGGGAAAAACACACACACAGACACACACAAAAACAACAGGCAAACAGACAGGCCCCAACGACGCGCAACACGACAGTTTGCGCCGCATGTCAGACTGTTTACTCAAACACCGTCTCTCCCTCTCGCGCATCCTCTGTTGTTGGGCGGGGAGAGAGCTGCGGGAGCATTTAGGCCTGTGCCAACAAACGCTCCCATAACGAGGTTACAAACGTCACGCTTACAGGCGCACAAACGACAGGCTCCTCCTGGTCGAACACAGTTGGCCGGACGACATTTACTGCTCCGCCGCCCGCTACCTGTTGTTTCAATTTTTTTTTTCTGTTTTGGTCGCACCGTTCCTCCCAATTGCGCGCGAGCAAATTGGGTTCGCGAAACGGAGGCGTTCAGAGAACAAACGCCACTGCAGGTTGGGGGAGAGTGTTATCGATGTTATTAAACTACCCGCGGTTTTCATACAAGAGAAGGCATGCGCATATATATCCGCGTGTGTGCATGTATGTGCGTGTCCGCGCGTATGTGCCTGTGCGTGTGCGTCGGTGTGTGAGTATGTGCGGGTGTATTTGTGTATCCGTACGCGTGTGTATTTCTATTTCAGTGTGCGCGAGTTCGTGCCTGTGCCTCCGCGTGTGTATGTGCGCGCGTGGGGAATATGTGGCAGTGTGTTCGAGCGTAGGAGAAGGAAAAGACAAAAGAGTTCCGTTGAGTACGAACGAGAATTCCGTACTCAGCGTATTCCGTGTGAGTATCCGGGCAGGACCGCACGGTAATTATTGTCGGGCTCTCTAATTTACTAAATAATTAAACGAACATTTTAGGTCCGCTATGCCGCGCCTATTATGTATGTCGCTACGACAGACATAATAACCACGCCGTGTCTGCCGTTACGACAGACATAATAGCAACATTATGTCTGTCGCTGCGACAGACATAATAACTAACGACAGTTAAAGGAACAAGTGGCGAGTACAGAGCATTTTATTACCGATCCCGCAGCCAATGATATTGGGGCATGGGGCGGCGAAGAACGAATCAAGGAGCAATCATTGTGAATACACGCCACGTGCTCCATTTCCTAAACTGCCAGCGACTATTGTACTCAAATAATGGGGAGAAACCATAGCTGTAATTGATCGCTTTCTTATATTTCTTTTCCCCATATTTTCTTCCTAGGGGTGGTCATTATGTGACATCGCGAGGATCGTAAAGGCCGCTCGATACACGCTACAATCCTGAGCGACTACGTCTCCCCGAACAAACAAACGACGAGACCGGAGCATCAGCTACCACGGTTCAACGAGGCCACCGTCCGAAGGCCGCCAGGATTGTCCTTCCGAAGGAAGAAGCGAAAACCAGCAGCGCCGGTGCCGAACAAAGGACCACAACACGCCGCGAACATTCCCCACTAACGACACCAGCGGCACCACCCCAGAAAGCGGTCTTCGTAAATAATCGCGCACCCGTAATGGACCAACGTGGCCCTAGACCCCTCCTCCTCCTTCCGTTGTTTACCGACCCCGTGCACGAACCCGAGAAAAAAGCTAACGCGAACGCAAAACTACAACAAACAAACACAAACCCGGGTTCCAGATAGAAGCGTTGTTACGGAAAGAGGCCACAACCGACGCGATGAAAGCGAACCCACATCAACAGCGAGAGAAATTCCTTTTATAGTTGGTTTCCCCTTTGCGATGGACCTCGGCGAATGCTACGAGCCATCCCAGCCAATCCGTAGCTACGAATGCGCCACGTGACTAAGCGTCTCGCCCCCGTCGCTGCACTATTCCCCGATGGTCACGTGGCAATCATAATGCATTGGATTGGCTCAGATGACCCGTAGTGTACGCTGTGGTCCATCGTGATATGACAGGGAGTATGCCCTCTGGTCGTCACTGAGCCGGCAGCGCGGCGACCTGTACGCGGGCTCTTCGACCAATCAAAAACTAGCCTGCGAGTCACGTGACCATACCTTCCGTGCAGAATGCGCAGTCGCGTGGTGCACGGTACCACAGACCAGATTGGTGGAGCCGCCGCGTAACCTGAGCTTCATTACACCCGACAACTACATAGTCCGCTCACGCTTCAGCTGATAGCACGGTGGGAGCTACGCGTTCACCGAACCAATCGAACGCCTTGCTTTTATCACCTAACCCCGCTCACTTGGCGCCTGGGTGTGAGTGAGAGCGTGATCACGTGGCTAGAGATTAAGAATACGTCTGGTCCAACGAGCACGTAGCTTTCACCACACTGTCAGCTCGGAGGTGAACGGAGGGTAGTGAATAGAGTAGACACGAAAGCAGGCCAAGATTCTCCTCTGACGTCCATAATTCATCTCTGGAACGAGCACCGCGTACACGGTCCACGAAAAAAGAAAGGAAACTCAGTCTGCGGGAGCAAGAAGGTGAAGAAACACCAGACGATACGCCTGGAGGAAGGAGATAGGACACGGAGAAAGGACGAGGAAAGAGCGAACCGGAAATGAAAACGTCATTTCCGGGTCTCTCTCCACCTCTTTGCTCGGAAGTAGGGTTCCTCGGTTGTTTCTCCCGAGACAGACGGAGTTGCTCGCTTCCGCCGGGCAACGGATCCCTTCCCTAACTGCAAAGAGGCTTAGGCCGGCGCCAGTCAGAGGTGTTGGGGATTAACGCGAGGCCCTGCAATGTCGACATCAGCACACATCGCGCCACTTTTGTTTATGCTGGTTGCGTCTACATTTTTTTTTTTTTATGGTCATCTGAAAAGCTTGGAAGAGAAGGAGCGCCCTACTTTACGAGATAATCGGGAAGATTCCCCAGTGGAGAAAACGCAGCAACTTCTACGTCGTCACCCCATTCGGGCGATCAACGAAGGGTAGTGCGCGGAATGCCTATTGGCGGCGAGATGTTTTGGTGGCGCCTCGTATGGTTCCCTCTCGTGACACCATTCCCTTTGCGAACAACAAGTTCGATGGTGTTTGGAATTAGCATGGTTGAAGCTTAAAATCATTGCCCTCTGAAAGCCACCAACACCGTCAAAAGGAAAGGTCTTAGATTGCTCTTATTTCCGTCGATGAGAAATCCTTTGCTGACGTCATAGTCAGCATTCGACCAATCGTGGCTGGCCGAACACTGCGACGCTTTCGATCGCTCACATCGCCAATAAAAGAACGTGTGGCGACAGCGGTAACTCGGAAACCGTATTCGTGGCTTCCGAGTAATCGAGAGGCCGTCTGACGTTAGAGGGAAAAGAGACGGATAGTGCAGTAGCTAGGCCAAGAGACCCCGCCCATCTACCCACGGCAGACGTCAGTGGTTGCAAAAACGCACTAATTAGCAAAGGAATCACCTAAGATTAACTCATGAATATTTTAATTAGTTTAAACAAACATATTCCAACTAGAAACTTGCAAAGCGTCACCGGAAATCCCTAAATCAGTTAATTTTAGGACAACTTGAAGCACATGCGAGGAGCGCGGGTATGCGGTAAATGTCTCACTCGTGCAGCAGGGGCGAGTCGGCGATGCGAGGATGTGGACGATATTCTTATCCTCGCCGTTTTCGGCATATGGTAGCACGAGGGCGCCACAGTATTTCGCGCACCAGTATACTGCCGGTAGTGTATTTGTCTGCAATTCCGCGACGTAAAGCAATCGGGAAAGACAATCTTTCTCCGAGGAACTAATAATTGCAATGAGAACCTCATCTCGTTTTAATCGTGATATTCAACAAAGTAAACGCCATAGACAAATGTAAAGGATGCGAAAACCGGAATTGTGCGAGAGTTCGCTGGTAGTTGGCGGTAGCGAGCTTGTTCATAGAGACCTACAAACAGTGAATTCGCAGCCTTCGGTGGCCGTCGCGTTCTCGTTTAGAAGTTCACCCAAGTTGTCCATACACCAACTCATGTCTACAAACAAACCGGGAGCGCCCGGAGCGCCCCTAGCGGACGCCACTGGCGCCGCGCATGCGCGATGGGGGTGTGGGCAAGAAACTCGCCGTCGCCCGTAAACACACCATTGAAATGCGATGTTGTCGGCGTCAGCTGTAGTCCCCTGCCCTTCTTTGCGTTCGAATTGCTGGTTCTACGTCTTCCTGGCGATGTCTGACTATTCTGAGCGGCGTCAGCGAAATTACCGAGGCTGCTACACCGCAAAACTTCGCGTGAATAATGTGACATGTGGCGATTCATTCCGCGTGGACGCCGCAGAATGTACGCTAAAGCCTGATTCGCATGATGAGATTTCGCTCGGAATTTTCAGTCGCGACGCCGCTCGGGCTGCAGAAGCGTGAACCGTAGCTGAGATGGTCGACGTCGATACTGAAAATCGCAAGCAGAATCGGACCAACTGAATTAGGCATAACAAGTCGGTGAGGGTCACTGCTAACAATGATCAACATCTCCTTGTATCTACTGTTTTCATCGAGCCTGGCTTACCAACGTCAAAATTTAAGTCTTTTGAGGCCTGCACTCACTTGTTATCGCAAGAACCGGGCCAACATTTGGTCAACGGACCGGCGTCGTCTAAGAGAGCAGACGACAAGCAGAAACGTTTGAAAGAGCAGACGACAGTTCGAACAATCAGGCGGCCGTTTGAACTTGAAGACGCACTGAACGTAGTCCGCAGGTGGTCCGCACAACTTGACGGTTTTCTGACGTTCATGTTGGAACAATACAAATAAATCTGATGACTACAAGTATCCGTGAATTCAAACCAAAGTGCTTCCCGCCTAGCAATCGTTGTCCGACGGCGTCTGCTTTTCCCTTTTGACGGCACATATCCAGATTCTCGGACGAACCGAGCACGTGAAAACTGACCTTCAAACCTTTCTCGAAACTTTTGGGACGGCCCCAGTCGCGGCGTTTTGACGAGAAGGCAGGTTTTTGTCTGGTTCCTTTCAAAACAACGCAGGAATACACGTCTGGCATGGGGACTTCTGCCCACAGCTCCACGACCGGAAGTGCGACCGACGCGCCACCACCGCGCCGCGACGTCACAGAGATGAGTTTGTGTATAGGCACCAACTCATCTCTGTGACGTCACGGCAGCGGTGGTGCGCGGTCGCACTTCCGGTTCGGAGCTGTGGGCAGAAGTCCCATGCGCAGACGGGTATTCCTGCGTTGTTTTGAAAGGAACCAGACAAAAGCCTGCCTTCTCGTCAAACACGCCGCGCTCTGAAGCCGTACCAAAAGTGTCGAGAAAGGTTTGAAGGTTAGTTTTCACGTGCTCGGTTCGTCCGAGAATCTGGATATGTGCCGTGTAAGAAAGCAGACGCCGTCGGACAGACGATTGCGTTGCGCGGGAAGCCACTTTGGGTTGAATTCACGGGGTCATCAGATTTATTATTTTGTTCCAACATGAACGCCAGAAAACCGTTAGGTTGTGCGGACCACCTGCGGACTACGCTCAGTGCGTCTTCAAGTTCAACGGCCGCCTGATTGTTCGAACTGTCGTCTGATCTTTCAAGACGTTTCTGCTTGTCGTCTGCTCTCTTAACGACGCCGGTCCGTAGACCAAATGTTGCCCGGCGACTTGCGATAAGAAGTAAGTGCAAGCCTCAAAAGACTTAAATTTAACGTTGGTAAGCAGGCTCGATGAAACAGTAGATACAAGGAGATGTTGATCATTGTTACCAGTGACCCTCACCGACTTGTTATGCCTAATTCAGTTGGTCCGATTCTGCTGGCGATTTTCAGTATCGATGTCGACCATCTCAGCTACGGTTCACGCTTTTTCAACCTGAGCGTCGTCGCGACTGAAAATTCCGAGCGCAATCTCATAATTCCGAATCAGGCGCAGCGTGCATTCCGCGGCGTCCACGCGAATGAATCGCCACATGTCACATTATTCGCGCGAAGTTTTGCGGTGTAACGAGCTCGGCCTTCCGGGACGCCGCTCAAGATAGTCAGACATCGCCAGGAAGACGTAGAACCAACACCTGAACGCAAAAAGGGCAGGGGGACTTCACTCGACGCCGACAATCATCGCATTTCAATGTGTGTTTATGGGCGACGGCGAGCTTCTGCCCACACCCCATCACGCATGCGCGGCGCGGTGGCGTCCCTCGGGGCGCTTCCGACCTGTTTGTGAAACATGTGATTGATAGTGGAGAGCTTAAACCTAGATGGACTAACAGCAATATTGAGGAACATTTACAAAGATAATAAGGTGATTATAACATGGGAAGGAAAGGCAACGGGGAAATAGAGATAGGACGAGGCCTTAGGCAGGGGTGCCCGTTATCGCCTTTGCTGTTTATGTTGTATCTGAGAGGATTGGAGGATAGACTAGAGAAGAGTGGGCTTGGATTCGACCTTTCGTACAGTAAGCTAGGCCAAAAAATTCAGCAATCCTTACCGGGATTGATGTATGCAGATGATATCGTACTAATGGCTAACAACAGGATAGATTTACAGGAATTAATGAGCATCTGTGGTAGGGAAGGGGAGGAATTAGGTTTAGAATTCAGTAGTGAAAAATCAGCAGTCATGATTTTTAACGATGATGAAGTTGAGAGGCTGAAGATACAGAATATTACAGTGGAGAGAGCTAGTAAATACAAGTATCTAGGAGTATGGATATGTGATGGTGCAGCATATCTCAGTGAGCATGAAAAGTATATAATAGGTAAGGGCAACAGAAATGCAGCTGTAATGAAAAATAGAGCACTTTGGAATTACAACAGGTATGAGGTGGTGAGAGAGATTTGGAAAGGGGTCATGGTGCCTGGTTTAACTTTTGGAAACGCAGTGCTATGCATGAAATCCGAAGTGCATGCAAGACTAGAAATAAAACAGCGCGGAGTAGGTAGGCTGGCTTTGGGGCACATTGCAAAACGCCAAACCAGGGAGTGCAAGGAGACATGGGATGGGCGTCATTTGAGGGCAGGGAAGCTGCGAGCAAGATAGAATTTGAGGATCGGTTGAGGCAAATGGATGGGGAGCAATGGGCACGAAAGGTTTTTAGCTTTTTATACATGAGGAGTATAGACACAAAGTGGAGACAGCGCACTAGGAAATTAAGAGGAAAGTTTTTAGGCTATAGTGGGGTTACGGAAGAGCAGGTCTCCGTTAAGAAGAAAGTTAAGGCCACAGAAAGAGATCGGTGGCTAGAGGGAATGCAGACAAAGAGGGCTCTGGAAAGCTATAGATTAAACAAAACAGTTATTGCCAAAGAAAGCATTTATGATAATTCTAGGGGAAGCTCATTGTTGTTTGAGGCAAGGACAGGTGTTTTGCGAACCAGAACATACAGAGCGAAGTACCAGGAAATGGATACAGTGTGCGCTGCTTGTGGAGAGGTGGACGAGACGGCTGAGCACTTGATACTCTACTGTAAAGGGCTTCACCCTATGCCTACCGAAGACAACATAGATTTAATAAAGTCATTGGGTTTAGAGACAGCGAAGGAAAAGTGGATTACAAGACAGTAGCTTACGCCACCTAGCCAATTTGTCTTACCATTTAAGCTTAGAATATTTAAATGTGAAAACTATATACACTCCACACTGAACAGAAAGTGAGGCTATAAAACCCCTTGCCATCAGTTAATAAGAAAATACCTAGTTTTCTCGTGCTTTCTGCCACCATTCACTTAATCTTTGCTTGGTAATCTCTACTGTCTTGTAATCCACTTTTCCTTCGCTGTCTCTAAAACCCAATGACTTTATTAAATCTATGTTGTCTTCGGTAGGCATAGGGTGAAGCCCTTTACAGTAGAGTATCAAGTGCTCAGCCGTCTCGTCCACCTCTCCACAAGCAGCGCACACTGTATCCATTTCCTGGTACTTCGCTCTGTATGTTCTGGTTCGCAAAACACCTGTCCTTGCCTCAAACAACAATGAGCTTCCCTAGAATTATCATAAATGCTTTCTTTGGCAATAACTGTTTTGTTTAATCTATAGCTTTCCAGAGCCCTCTTTGTCTGCATTCCCTCTAGCCACCGATCTCTTTCTGTGGCCTTAACTTTCTTCTTAACGGAGACCTGCTCTTCCGTAACCCCACTATAGCCTAAAAACTTTCCTCTTAATTTCCTAGTGCGCTGTCTCCACTTTGTGTCTATACTCCTCATGTATAAAAAGCTAAAAACCTTTCGTGCCCATTGCTCCCCATCCATTTGCCTCAACCGATCCTCAAATTCTATCTTGCTCGCAGCTTCCCTGCCCTCAAATGACGCCCATCCCATGTCTCCTTGCACTCCCTGGTTTGGCGTTTTGCAATGTGCCCCCAAAGCCAGCCTACCTACTCCGCGCTGTTTTATTTCTAGTCTTGCATGCACTTCGGATTTCATGCATAGCACTGCGTTTCCAAAAGTTAAACCAGGCACCATGACCCCTTTCCAAATCTCTCTCACCACCTCATACCTGTTGTAATTCCAAAGTGCTCTATTTTTCATTACAGCTGCATTTCTGTTGCCCTTACCTATTATATACTTTTCATGCTCACTGAGATATGCTGCACCATCACATATCCATACTCCTAGATACTTGTATTTACTAGCTCTCTCCACTGTAATATTCTGTATCTTCAGCCTCTCAACTTCATCATCGTTAAAAATCATGACTGCTGATTTTTCACTACTGAATTCTAAACCTAATTCCTCCCCTTCCCTACCACAGATGCTCATTAATTCCTGTAAATCTATCCTGTTGTTAGCCATTAGTACGATATCATCTGCATACATCAATCCCGGTAAGGATTGCTGAATTTTTTGGCCTAGCTTACTGTACGAAAGGTCGAATCCAAGCCCACTCTTCTCTAGTTTATCCTCCAATCCTCTCAGATACAACATAAACAGCAAAGGCGATAACGGGCACCCCTGCCTAAGGCCTCGTCCTATCTCTATTTCCCCCGTTGCCTTTCCTTCCCATGTTATAATCACCTTATTATCTTTGTAAATGTTCCTCAATATTGCTGTTAGTCCATCTAGGTTTAAGCTCTCCACTATCAACCTACATGTTTCACAAACAGGTCGGAAGCGCCCCGAGGGACGCCACCGCGCCGCGCATGCGTGATGGGGTGTGGGCAGAAGCTCGCCGTCGCCCATAAACACACCATTGAAATGCGATGTTGTCGGCGTCGATGTGAGTCCCCCTGCCCTTTTTGCGTTCAGGTGTTGGTTCTACGTCTTCCTGGCGATGTCTGACTATCTTGAGCGGCGTCACCGGAATGCCGAGGCTCGTTACACCGCAAAACTTCGCGTGAATAATGTGACATGTGGCGATTCATTCGCGTGGACGCCGCAGAGATGCACGCTAAGCCTGATTCGAATTATGAGATTGCGCTCGGAATTTTCAGTCGCGACGACGCTCAGGTTGAAAAAGCGTGAACCGTAGCTGAGATGGTCGACATCGATACTGAAAATCGCAAGCAGAATCGGACCAACTGAATTAGGCATAACAAGTCGGTGAGGGTCACTGGTAACAATGATCAACATCTCCTTGTATCTACTGTTTCAGTCGAGCCCGCTTACCAACGTTAAATCTAAGTCTTTTGAGGCTTGCACTTACTTCTTATCGCAAGTGCCGGCAACATTTGGTCTACGGACCGGCGTCGTCTAAGAGAGCAGACGACAAGCAGAAACGTCTTGAAAGATCAGACGACAGTTCGAACAATCAGGCGGCCGTTGAACTTGAAGACGCACTGAGCGTAGTCCGCAGGTGGTCCGCACAACTTAACGGTTTTCTGGCGTTCATGTTGGAACAAAGTAAATAAATCTGATGACCCCGTGAATTCAACCCAAAGTGCTTCCCGCGCAACGCAATCGTCTGTCAAAGAACGGCGTCTGCTTTTCCTTTTCACGGCACATATCCAGATTCTCGGACGAACCGAGCACGTGAAAACTAACCTTCAAACCTTTCTCGACACTTTTGGTACGGTCTCAGAGCGCGGCGGTTTTGACGAGAAGGCAGGCTTTTGTCTGGTTCCTTTCAAAACAACGCAGGAATACCCGTTCTGGCATGGGACTTCTGCCCACAGCCCGGACCGGAAGTGCAGACAGCGCGCCACCACCGCGCCGTGACGTCACAGAGATGAGTTGGTGTATACACAAACTCATCTCTGTGACGTCACGGCGCGGTGGTGGCGCGTCGGTCGCACTTCCGGTCTGGGGCTGTGGGCAGAAGTCCCCATGCCAGACGTGTATTCCTGCGTTGTTTTGAAAGGAACCAGACAAAAACCTGCCTTCTCGTCAAAACGCCGCGCCTGGGGCCGTACCAAAAGTGTCGAGAAAGGTTTGAAGGTCAGTTTTCACGTGCTCGGTTCGTCCGAGAATCTGGATATGTGCCGTGAAAAGGGAAAAGCAGACGCCGTCGGACAACGATTGCTTGGGCGGGAAGCACTTTGGGTTGAATTCACGGATACTTGTGGTCATCAGATTTATTTGTTTTGTTCCAACATGAACGCCAGAAAACCGTCAAGTTGTGCGGACCACCTGCGGACTACGTTCAGTGCGTCTTCAAGTTCAAACGGCCGCCTGATTGTTCGAACTGTCGTCTGCTCTTTCAAACGTTTCTGCTTGTCGTCTGCTCTCTTAGACGACGCCGGTCCGTAGACCAAATGTTGGCCCGGTACTTGCGATAAGAAGTAAGTGCAGGCCTCAAAAGACTTAAATTTGAAGGTTGGTAAGCAGGCTCGATGAAAACAGTAGATACAAGGAGATGTTGATCATTGTTACCAGTGACCCTCACCGACTTGTTATGCCTAATTCAGTTGGTCCGATTCTGCTTGCGATTTTCAGTATCGACGTCGACCATCTCAGCTACGGTTCACGCTTTTGCAGCCCGAGCGGCGTCGCGACTGAAAATTCCGAGCGAAATCTCATCATGCGAATCAGGCTTTAGCGTACATTCTGCGGCGTCCACGCGGAATGAATCGCCACATGTCACATTATTCACGCGAAGTTTTGCGGTGTAGCGAGCCTCGGTAATTTCGCTGACGCCGCTCAAGATAGTCAGACATCGCCAGGAAGACGTAGAACCAGCAATTCGAACGCGAAAAAGGGCAGGGGACTCACACTGACGCCGACAACATCGCATTTCAATGGTGTGTTTATGGGCGACGGCGAGTTTCTTGCCCACACCCCCATCGCGCATGCGCGGCGCCGGTGGCGTCCGCTAGGGGCACTCCGGGCGCTCCGGTTTGTTTGTAAACATGAGTTGGTGTATAGACAACTTGGGTGAACTTCTAAACGAGAACGCGACGGCCACCGAAGCCCGCGAATTCACTGTTGTAGGTCTCTATGAACAAGCTCGCTACCGCCAACTACCAGCGAACTCTCGCACAATTCCGGTTTTCGCATCCTTTACATTTGTCTAGGGCGTTTACTTTGTTGAATATCACGATTAAAACGAGATCAGGTTCTCATTGCAATTATTAGTTCCTCGAAGAAAAATTGTCTTTCCCGATTGCTTTACGTAGCGGAATTGCAGACAAATGCACTACCGGCAGTATACTGGTGCGCGAAATACTGTGGAGCCCTCGTGCTACCATATCCGAAAACGGCGACGATGAGAATATCGTCCACATCCTCGCATCGCCGGCCTCGCCCCTGCTGCACGAGTGAGACATTGAACGCATACCCGCGCTCCTCGCATGTGCTTCAAGTTGTCCTAAAATTAACTGATTTAGGGATTTCCGGTGACGCTTTGCAAGTTTCTAGTTGGAATATGTGTTGTTTAAACTAATTAAAATATTCATGAGTTAATCTTAGGTGATTCCTTTGCTAAGTTAGTGCGTTTTTGCAACCACTGACGTCTGCCGTGGGTGGATGGGCGGGGTCTCTTGGCCTAGCTACTGCACTATCCGTCTCGTTTCCTCTAACGTCAGACGGCCTCTCGATTATCTCAGAAGCCACGATTACGGTTTCCGAGTTACCGCTGTCGCCACACGTTCTTTTATTGGCGATGTGAGCGATCGAAAGCGTCGCAGTGTTCGGCCAGCCACGATTGGTCGAATGCTGACTATGACGTCAGCAAAGGATTTCTCATCGACGGAAATAAGAGCAATCTAAGACCTTTCACTTTTGACGGTGTTGGGTGCTTTCAGAGGGCAATGATTTTAAGCTTCAACCATGCTAATTCCAAACACCATCGAACTTGTTGTTCGCAAAGGTAATGGCGTCACGAGAGGGAACCATACGAGGGCGCCACCAAAACATCTCGCCGCCAATAGCATTCCGCGCACTACCCTTCGTTGATCGCCCGAATGGGGTGACGACGTAGAAGTTGCTGCGTTTTCTCCACTGGGGAATCTTCCCGATTATCTCGTAAAGTAGGGCGCTCTTTCTCTTCCAACCTTTTCAGATGACCATAAAAAAAAAATGTAGACGCAACCAGCATAAACAAAAGTGGCGCGATGTGTGCTGATGTCGACATTGCGGGCCTCGCGTTAATCCCCAACACCTCTGACTGGCGCCGGCCTAAGCCTCTTTGCAGTTAGGGAAGGGATCCGTTGCCCGGCGGAAGCGAGGCAACTCCGTCTGTCTCGGAAGAAACAACGGAGAAACCCTACTTCCGAGCAAAGAGGTGGAGAGAGACCCGGAAATGACGTTTTCATTTCCGGTTCGCTTCTTTCTTCTTCCTTCTCCGTGTCCTATCTCCTTCCTCCAGGCGTATCGTCTGGTGTTTCTTCACCTTCTTGCTCCCGCAGACTGAGTTTCCTTTCTTTTTTTTGTGGACCGTGTACGCGGTGCTCGTTCCAGAGATGAATTATGGACGTCCAAGGAGAATCTTGGCCTGCTTTCGTGTCTACTCTATTCACTACCCTCCGTTCACCTCCGAGCTGACAGTGTGGTGAAAGCTACGTGCTCGTTGGACCAGACGTATTCTTAATCTCTAGCCACGTGATCACGCTCTCACTCACACCCAGGCGCCAAGTGAGCGGGGTTAGGTGATAAAAGCAAGGCGTTCGATTGGTTCGGTGAACGCGTAGCTCCCACCGTGCTATCAGCTGAAGCGTGAGCGGACTATGTAGTTGTCGGGTGTAATGAAGCTCGGAGTTACGCGGCGGCTCCACCAATCTGGTCTCTGGTACCGTGCACCACGCGACTGCGCATTCTGCACGGAAGGTATGGTCACGTGACTCGCAGGCTAGTTTTTGATTGGTCCGAAGAGCCCGCGTACAGGTCGCCGCGCTGCCGGCTCAGTGACGACCAGAGGGCATACTCCCTGTCATATCACGATGGACCACAGCGTACACTACGGGTCATCTGAGCCAATCCAATGCATTATGATTGCCACGTGACCATCGGGGAATAGTGCAGCGACGGGGGCGAGACGCTTAGTCACGTGGCGCATTCGTAGCTACGGATTGGCTGGGATGGCTCGTAGCATTCGCCGAGGTCCATCGCAAGGGGAAACCAACTATAAAAGGAATTTCTCTCGCTGTTGATGTGGGTTCGCTTTCATCGCGTCGGTTGTGCCTCTTTCCGTAACAACGCTTCTATCTGGAACCCGGGTTTTGTTTGTTTGTTGTAGTTTTGCGTTCGCGTTAGCTTTTTTCTCGGGTTCGTGCACGGGGTCGGTAAACAACGGAAGGAGGAGGAGGGGTCTAGGGCCACGTTGGTCCATTACGGGTGCGCGATTATTTACGAAGACCGCTTTCTGGGGTGGTGCCGCTGGTGTCGTTAGTGGGGAATGTTCGCGGCGTGTTGTGGTCCTTTGTTCGGCACCGGCGCTGCTGGTTTTCGCTTCTTCCTTCGGAAGGACAATCCTGGCGGCCTTCGGACGGTGGCCTCGCTGAACCGTGGTAGCTGATGCTCCGGTCTCGTCGTTTGTTTGTTCGGGGAGACGTAGTCGCTCAGGATTGTAGCGTGTATCGAGCGGCCTTTACGATCCTCGCGATGTCACATAATGACCACCCCTAGGAAGAAAATATGGGGAAAAGAAATATAAGAAAGCGATCAATTACAGCTATGGTTTCTCCCCATTATTTGAGTACAATAGTCGCTGGCAGTTTAGGAAATGGAGCACGTGGCGTGTATTCACAATGATTGCTCCTTGATTCGTTCTTCGCCGCCCCATGCCCCAATATCATTGGCTGCGGGACGGTAATAAAATGCTCTGTACTCGCCACTTGTTCCTTTAACTGTCGTTGGCTATTATGTCTGTCGCAGCGACAGACATAATGTTGCTATTATGTCTGTCGTAACGGCAGACACGGCGTGGTTATTATGTCTGTCGTAGCGACATACATAATAGGCGCGGCATAGCGGACACAAAATGTTCGTTTAATTATTTAGTAAATTAGAGAGCCCGACAATAATTACCGTGCGGTCCTGCCCGGATACTCGCACGGAATACGCTGAGTACGAATTCTCGTTCGTACTCAACGGAACTCTTTTGTCTTTTCCTTCTCCTACGCTCGAACACACTGCCACATATTCCCCACGCGCGCACATACACACGCGGAGGCACAGGCACGAACTCGCGCACACTGAAATAGAAATACACACGCGTACGGATACACAAATACACCCGCACATACTCACACACCGACGCACACGCACAGGCACATACGCGCGGACACGCACATACATGCACACACGCGGATATATATGCGCATGCCTTCTCTTGTATGAAAACCGCGGGTAGTTTAATAACATCGATAACACTCTCCCCCCAACCTGCAGTGGCGTTTGTTCTCTGAACGCCTCCGTTTCGCGAACCCAATTTGCTCGCGCGCAATTGGGAGGAACGGTGCGACCAAAACAGAAAAAAAAATTGAAACAACAGGTAGCGGGCGGCGGAGCAGTAAATGTCGTCCGGCCAACTGTGTTCGACCAGGAGGAGCCTGTCGTTTGTGCGCCTGTAAGCGTGACGTTTGTAACCTCGTTATGGGAGCGTTTGTTGGCACAGGCCTAAATGCTCCCGCAGCTCTCTCCCCGCCCAACAACAGAGGATGCGCGAGAGGGAGAGACGGTGTTTGAGTAAACAGTCTGACATGCGGCGCAAACTGTCGTGTTGCGCGTCTTGGGGCCTGTCTGTTTGCCTGTTGTTTTCGTGTGTGTGTCTGTGTGTGTGTTTTTCCCTCGGGTTTGAACTTTGTCGTTTCATATCTGAGCAGCACCTATCGTGTCCGCTATGATTAGAACGCCGGGTGCAGACCGGGTTAACTTCTCGGGTAGTTCTCAGTTTGTTTGCTTATTTCTCTTGTCTGAACGAAACAAAAAAGGTAAGGAATTATGTATGTGGCAATAACCCGGTAGTTCAACGGTAATCGGTGGCACTCTGATGGAGTTACGAGCTCGCCTTTGAAATTAAATAAGAATATTTTTTTTATTTGAATGTACTGGCACTGTTTGTAGAAGACTAATTAATCTCTGGTCCAGTCACCTCGATTTAATGTGCATTCGATGAAGCGAAGCATGATGTCCCGTATTCTGGGGCTGGGTCGTTTCAGATCGTGGGGTGTACTGGGTGTATGAACGCTTACTTTCCCAGCAGTCGCTGTTTTTTTTAGAAGTAAATGTTTTTTTTTTTGTGCTACGTGAGTCAAATGGATGAGTCCACTTGAAATAAATCGGTCACTAGCAAACATTCAAGATAAATTTGTGGCATGGCAAATTCTCGCAGTAATTTACCAGACTACGCGTAGAAAGTGCATTTCAGTCAATTAAACGGTGCAGTCTAGCTGAAACTCCCGGTTCAACTGAGCAGCCGAAGATCTGTTCAACCTCTAATCGAGATGTTTCAGTCGAACTGAGGCCTCCAGCCGAGTAAAAAAATTAAGCAGAATTGAAGCCTTAGCTGAAGATTACGCCGAACTGAAGCATACAGCGAAACGACCCAGCTGAGGACTAGTCACTGCTTACGCGTAGAAATGCGAAAGTATTGCTACTCGCAGCGCATTCTCACAAGCAGCGCGCCACGTCTTCCTCTCGTAGACGGCACTCCGACGGTGAGATCACGCTCCCCCACTGCGCAGGCGCGGCAAACCCCGCCGACTTCGACGACGGCTTCCGCGACGAAGCATCTGCGTTGCTGTGCTTTTATTTGTGTTTTATTTCTGATGCGCGTCCGCTTTGACCTTGAGCCCCGCGCCCGATACCGTGACGAAGCATTTGTTGCTGTGCTTTTCTTTGTGTTTTATATCTCAGGCACGTGCTCGATGACGTATTTTTATGACCATCTTTCGGGGACAACGCCCCCGCTTTTTCGCGTAATCGTACGAGTGAAGCTGTCGCCTAAAAAGAAAAACAAAACAAAAACAAAAAGCGCTTACGTTTTTTTTTTTTTTTACATATTGAGCAAATGTTTTTTTGGGTTCGCTGTCAGCTGCGAAAGCCGCTATCGTTAGCTTGCACCGCAAATTCAGCGTGTAACCTGCACATGTTATGAAAATCAAGCACTCCGTAAAACGAGGAACATTTGCAACAGTCGCTTACGCGCCTATGTAAACAATTCAGGAAATAATGTATATAGGATCGCCCAGTGATCGATACGAACGTAGCTGTTTTCCGGCTCTGACGGTGTTCCCGACACAATAAATAAACGAACCCGAAAAGAACATGTTTACTTACGCGTCTTTCGACCGCGGTGTTGTACTTCACGAATCGCGCCTTCCATCCTCACATCTCGTTTCACGGACGCAATGGAACCCGCTGATTGAAACGCATGCATTATGCAGAAGCGCTCAAAGCCCACTTTCTGCTCGAAAACTAATCGAAAATAGTAATAACTTTGGGCTAGTTTGTTTCCATCCAAGTCGCCACTAATCGCGATTTTTGTTCGTTTGGATTTTTTCTTTGGCGTTTAATATATATATTTTTATAATTTTAGCGATGATGAATGTTTGTATCATCCCCATTTCTCGGACGTCAACCTTAGTTTGGAGCAGCGCCTAACCAGAACCGACGATATAAAATAAATAAAATAAACAGCATATCTGTTTTTGAGAACAGTCTTCCATGCGCGGAAGCAACAGCAGGTTATCGACGAAAGCGAACAGGCTGAAAGTTTTCTTGAGATTGTCAATATTTATTTATTTATTGACTCGTAACATTACTCATTACTTAACGGCGTCACTATGCTCGATCAAAAAGTAACGGTTATTCGTTAATCGTTTTTGGTCGCGAAATCCAGTGAGGCTTAGAATGTCGCGTTCGTTATTATTGCACGTCGTGTACTTCACGTACGTGACCTCAGGTTAACCAGGATCATTTCGGCGAGTATGCAATAAAATAATCAGTCCAAAGTGAATATTTTGATCGCAAGGTATAATCCTACACACTGTTTAGAAGCAAGTCCATGTTTGCCACACGTCAGGGGCTCTAGTTGCGCACTCGATCCTCGCCCCCCCCGCTTGCCCCTCTGCTCCTCTCCACAAATATTTAATAACATAAACTACAAACACAGATAACACACTGTAATTTAAGCTGCTACACCACAACACATACAAAAATATAGTTAACGTCAAAAAAGAAAAAAAAAGAACATGACATGGGCTAGAAATATTCAAATAAATATGGAAAACACTCGGTTCTTTGCCATTTTCGCAACGTTATAACTCGACGAAAGTGATTGTTTCAAAGGGAACACATCATATCTTAATTTTCACTCTCTTTAGTTCAGATCTTGGAAGAACACCTTCTTGCTATTTCCGAATGTGTTTAATGTATGGCTTCGGCGCTGATAATTCGAGTATTGTTTGTGAAGATTACGGTTTCCGTGCTTATTCATAAGAGTTAATCGTTTGGTCTCTAGATGTATACGAGGGAGCTTGTGGGGAGCTAACGAAGAGAATGTATCTGAATGTAAGAAGTGTCTGCTATTACTCATATTGCCTTCTTTCGCTAAAAGTGAATAATATGAATGTTTGAGGAAGAAGTAGATGTTGCCCCCATATAAGGTTGGAAGCAGCATGATTGTGAATAAAAGATTGAGTTATAGAACACTTTTTTAATGTTTTTGTCGATAGGATGTACCTCTATTTATTCGTGAATCCTACTCATTTACTCAACTTGAAAAAGTGGTACTTCACGTGATTATTCATTAATAAGTTAATACGTTATATTAAAAAAGGACAGTTCCAAGAGTGCTTATGCCATAAACGAATTCAGTACCCATGGGAACCCATGCTTTAGCGGACATAATGCGGTTTGGCGCTGCAAACCCCACGGATGGAAGACTCTATTGATTTCTTGTCTCTCGAACATTATTATTTGAAACAATTCGACTCGGCCCAAGTTATTTTTTATTTAATTATAATTGAAAGTTTATTGTATTTAGCCTCAGGGTATTTTAGTGCTTACCAAAAAAACTAAAGATGATCGTGTCGTCATCGTATGTGATGCATTTGCATTCCTTAAAGGGACACTGACGCCTTCCGAATATTTTTAATGGGTTAGCGTACGACAGGGAAAAGCTGACGGCGTCCGTCTGTAGACAAAACAGGGGAAAGGGTAGCGCGCCGCGCAGAGAGGAGGAGAGTATTGAAGGACGAAGGCGACAGGGAGGCGACGTCACGGGACGGAAGTTAATGCCTGCGCGGATGCTGGGGCGTGTCTGAACTTGCAGGTGTGCCGAGCGCGTATGCCTTGGTTTGCGCTACAAAATGGGATGTGAACCAAGTTCTAGCGCTGGTCCAAGTAGGCGGCAAAAGGAGGCGGCTTGTGAACGAAAAAGACGCGCTTCCGAAACCGCTGAACAGCGAAAACAGCGTCGGGCACCGGATGCCGCTGCTAAGCGGACAAGGCGGGCGAACGAGACAGAGGAGCGGAAGCAGCGCCTATAGCTCGGCTGGACGAAATGCGGCGAAACCAAAAGAGAAAGCCAAAACGGAAAAGTGAAGGGGTCGACGTTAGCGTTTTTTCAGAAGGTGACGTGTGGCGTTTCCCAAGGATCATACTAACGCATTCCCTAAAAATCCACACTCATAAAAAGAAACCTAGTAACAAATTAGTAATTGCAGCAGTTGCTACATTTTCCTGACCGTTACTACTTTTCACTAACTATTTACTACCTCAAATGCGCGATAGGTAGTAAAAAAGTCAGTAAATGCAGCAGTTAGTATATTTTTCTGACCGTAATTACGTTTTACTAGCTGTTTACCATCTCAGACGCCCGGACACAAGATGGCGGCGTCTGCTGCATCGCTGATGGCCAGCGTTAGCGACGCACTTACGCATTCAGAATGCAGGGGAAGGTATCCAGACACAATCGTAGCATCAAATATTGTAGGAGGGAGCATGTTTAAGGGTGCCGCGAGCGCAGCGTCGTTGATCCAATGGTCATGCGGCTCCTCACCTTCCTTTCGTTTGCATTCTCTGGAAGCGTTTACATTTTCGTTCTGGTTTTAACTGGGATAAAAATTGCCACATAGCACGCGCTAAAAGCGTTTGCAAAAACATGAAAGGTTCCATTTTTTTTTTCTTATTGTTTTCTTTAAAAAAAATGTTTCTCTTTCGCAAAAGACTCTTGGCGACATTGTACTACAAGCAGCTTGGGGCCAGGGGGATTTTCTGTCTGCGCAGCATCAACCGGGGTGTCACGTGAGACTCCAGTGATGCCAGCTCTCTACGTCATGCATCTGTGCGTGTGAGGGCCACGCGACCCTCTCTTCGCGTTTTGCCGCTTGACGTTATTTGGGATCGTCGATCGTCAAGCTGATCACTCTGCGATCGGGTAGGCTCGGCCGCCGCGTAGCCGCGTTTACAACTTGCACTCGGTGTCACCCCAAATCTTTGGTTCGACGTACAACGCATTGGCGTCGAACCGACGGCTCCAACTTTTACGAGGGGATTGAGAACTGTGAGATATACCTCATTAAACAGCTAAAGTACATATCAAATACTACCTAAAAAAAAAAGACGATGAGGTTTTGCAGTAGGGTTAAAAAAACGATTACTTTTTTTTGTAGTTAGTAACGCGTGCATTTGCTATTTAAATAAGTTGTACCCACTCGGCTATCAGGTCCGATCGTGAAAGTTGGTACCGTGGGTTTGATGTCAGCGCACTGTACGTCGAACGGAAGTTTTGGGGTGTCTAAAATTTGACGAGGAATTTAAGAATATACCCTTTTTTTTCTGAGGGTGTGGGCCATGTGGGTTAACATTTGCGTAATGAGCCGCCGCAGACTCCCGCCGCGAAGAACGCAGCTGAATGTGGGAAAGGCGAGGGGTAGGGGGTTAGCACGCGCCCCCATTATAAATGACGAAACGTGAGGAAAAAAAATCACGCCACTCTCCCCCTAACAGATATGCGTTAAGCAAAGAAACGTCACTGGAGCATCACGTGACCCCGGTTGATGCCGTGCTAATACCAACTCTCGGGTCCAGACAGAGTGGGTCCAAATTTCTTGTCTGTGTTTTGTGCATAATACGTGTGCAAATGTAAGCAGCGTGAGACAAAAAAGAAAACTCTCTTAGCGATAATAATTCTCTGTCAATTATGAATTTGACGTTGACTAGCGCCACCTGGATCTTGTAAGAATCAGTGAAAGTTACTTGCTAAAGGTAGTGAAATATACTAGGCTAATTAGTAACCGTTACAACCTTCTTGACATAGTAACCGGTACTGGCCTGACGGTTAATACCTACGGTTACTAGCACCTAGTAACATATGTGACTAGCTGTTACCTAGTTTTTACCTAGCAAATACTGCTAGCTTTGTTTTTTAAGAGTGTACCAATACATCTTTTTTTTAATTTGTTTTTCAGACGAATAATATGGTGTCGGGAGACTACCCAATCAATATTTTGCTGTAGAGTCACTTCAAAATTCAATAAAGCAAGAAAAACAAAAAAACTCAGGTGCTTGAAATTGAAACACGAGTACGGAAGGTCATGGTCGGAAGTCACGTGGCTATACCCGACGACGCTTTTTTCTCCCGCTTTTCCGGTTTCTTGTGCAGATGACGACAACAATGAACTTGCGTGTACAGTTTGTCGTGAGATTGTTTCGCACTTATATCCCTTCCGCTCGATGTTCTGCGCTTGAAGTTGGATTGGCCGGTACCACGAACGACACTTCCGAAGTCGCTACCTCACGTACGTCGCAACGTTGGCCGTCGTGCGCCGCCATCGCGTCGTCCAGCCCGCGGTTCCTCGCCATATTTAGAACGACGTGTATACGTACTTCCTGTAATCTAATCAGCTTTTTTTGTGTGTGTTTTTTTCATCAACGTGTTTGCAATTTTTTTTTGAGGCCACAACGAATGCGGTTTATATTCTTTTCTATTTTTAATATTGAATGTGTGTCTTATCACCCAGGACTGTGAATATATTTGGTACGCATAGTTTGAACTCCACGTGACCATAAAAAGAGAGTGAGCGCGACTGAAACCGGCTAGTTCTCGACCGGCTATTTTCGGGCGGAAAGAAAACGAATTTCGAGCCGCAAATTGTGTTCTGGGTAGTTGAGCTCATATATGTCAGGTTCAAAATAAAAACCTCAGCGAGCATAAATACCCTGTCAGTGTCCCTTTAATGTGGCGGGAGCTACGAACATACGTCTCGGGGAGCAATGACCTTGTTTCGTCCAGGATGTGTTGAGACTAGCCGTTCCATTTTATCGAGGTAGACAGACGAGAGAGTGTTTAAGAGAAAGAAAGGTAAAATTTAAAAGTAATAGAGAAAGAGAGATAGAGGAGAGAGGGCATGTGAAAAGGAGAGAGAGAGAGAGAGAGAGAGAGAGAGGGAGAGCACGAACGAGTCCAAGTGCAACAAGAAGAGAGCTAAAGAGACCGTTCCATAATTTTCACTCGACGCGTTCCATTTGGGTTTGTCTGCGTACCCCGAAGAATTTTCTTCGCGACCTGCGAGTCTAATTGGATTTTGTTTGAACCGCGCGTAGGCGGGTGTTCTCCTCGGGCGCCCTTTGCTCGGAATATCCAATATCCGGGCCGACTATATTTACATATTCATGGCGGCCGGGCGACCCTTTGCCAATTTAGACGTTCTTTTAAGGTGCACGGTAAACAGGTAATTGACAGGCTTATAAATATCCGCTTCCTCTTTTCTTTCGTTTTTTTTTCTTTTTTGTCTGCGCGCATTTGTCAGTTCTTTGGACCAGACGTTAAGAGAACTTCGCGCAGTTCACTGTTAAAAGCGTTGTTTTGTTTTCAAAGCGCATTACAGATTGCAGTTAACTGTGCTGGGTTTCGCCTTACGCACAATAGCGAGCATATATATGTGTGAAAGTTGCGGGTGGCGCTATGAGCCATGAAAAGAGAGTTTCATGAAATAGCACTGTGGGTACCCCGAGAAGCTTGGGGTACCAAACGCGTTGGGGCATCCTATTCTAAAACTCTCTATTGAAGCCAATGGGACGCCTTGTGTGTCACGTAACCTTTGGAAGGGCGTATCGACGTGTGGGACGCGTTGTTCCTTGATACATTTCATTGCGCTGGATTGGCTGGGATCACTCTATAGCGTCCGCTGGGTTCCAACGTAAAGTGAAACGAAGTGGAGCTTTACGTTGGAACCCAAATGCCGTCTTCCCCGTAAAGAGGCAGGTGTTTGTTTGGGAAACATCGCCCCCCTAATGAAAAATCCTGCGCACGCCTATGCCTAAAGCCCCAAGATGTTTAACACTTTACCGAGCGTTAATGGGTCGGTGCTTGGGTTCTTTCGCCCACGCCATCGAAACTCAAACGAATAATGAAACCTATGAGGTGAACAGATCATTCTCATTTGCCGTTGACGTGCGAAAGAGATGGTGCCCGTCGAAATACATGTCCATGGCGGCCATTAGTGCGGCGAAAGTTTAACTGCTGTTTCAGCCACCAGATGGCAATGAAATTTGAAAAGGGTCTGGTAAGGGAAATGTCTCGTCGATCCTTTACGACATTCGCCAATCTCTCTTCCTGCTTTGTGAGTTGGGGCATTCGAAGGGACTGCGATATCGCCTTTGCATCAAGTGCTCGCTTTTCTCAGTGTGGGAAGGAACCAAAGTCTCCTCGTTAATCCCTCTTCACCTTCCAAGCCCTCTACTTGTTTATCTTTTCCCCCACCCTCTCTTTCTTCCTTTCCTCTCTCTCTCTTTCTCTTTTTCTATGCCGTTTAATCTTGTTCGAGGGGGGTGAAATTTCTCCCGGTGTCCAAAAAAGACGTCAGGCCCTCGAAAACTCGGAACGAGGCCGAAAGTCAGCCAAAGTCAGTCATCCAAAACACGAAAGGATTAACAAATAATAATACAAAAAAGAAAGAGCGGGTTAAAGTGAGCTAACTTGACGATGTCTAAAGCAAACAACCGAAAATGTTATCGTATACCAAAGGGCCCCAGTAGAATGTCCAAAGTTCAAGACAAAACTATTGATTGATGAGGCTAGTGTTTCCTACAGAAAAGAAAAAAAAAGAAAAAACACATGAGAAAAAAAGATTTAAAAGAAGGGTGGTCATGTGTGCAGTCATTTGATCCTGTTTGTTATCGCCGCCTACTCGTGCCGACAGAATGGCACTCGGGTTTTATTTTGAAGCTGCGAAAGGGCTGTTGACCGGGGAAAGTTGGTTATACTGTAATAAATTATAACCGTGGTGTCGCGATGAGCGGATGACGGTCAGTCGTTTCTAATCATAGTAGGGTGGTTTCATTTGAAATCGAACACGCTTGTCGGGGTGGGTCTTTCGATTTTTTTTAAAAAAATATATGTAATTGCCCCATTTCTGGAAAGAACAAAACCGCTTTTCAAAATTTTTTAAAAAAATATTTCGCTTCACGAAAAATTATTGAGTGGAGCAGGGTGAAAATCGGTTTTTTACTCCGTGATTTTTCTACCCAGTTCTGTACGCTGGTATAAATACGGGAAGCATACAAAACTCACAGTAATTTTTTGTGCTCTTGTATGTTATTTCGACTATTTTTTAGTTGAAAGGAAAATAATTTAGTATTTTTGTTTATTGAGATAAAAAATGCCAAACATTGTCTCTTTGACAATCCGGTGACATCTTCAGAGCCTTGTAACTCATGAGTTATTATATTTGTCGCTTACCAAATACTATGCGGGTGTAGCCCTATACATGGGCTATCGACGGGCATAAGTTTAGTTTATTTTATTTTCACTGAAATTTTTATATAAAATTTGAAATTTCGTCGAAAATGAAATTTACCGATATTTTGAACCCACTTTATTAAAAAAGGCCATTTTTTATTTCGTTCAATTTTTTTATTATTGCTGCCGATCATATGAACTTTCAATTGGCTTGATGCGATTTCCCCCTTTTTTTGTTGTATCTTCTCTAGAAGTGATCAAAATCACTGCCACGTGACAATGCGGTGACAACTTCAGAGCCTTGTAACTCATGAGTTATTTTATTTGTCGCTTACCAAATACTATGCGGGTGTAGCCCTATACATGGAATATCGACGGGCATATGTTTAGTTTATTTTATTTTCACAGAATTTTTTATATAAAATATGAAATATCGTCGAAAATGAAATTAACCGATATTTTGAACCCACTTAATCGAAAAAGGCCATTTTTTATTTCTTTCAATTTTTTTATTATTGCTGCCGATAATATGAACTTTCAATTGGTTTGATGGGATTTCCCCCTTTTTTGTTGTATGTTCTCTAGAAATGATCGAAATCGCTCCCGCTTTCTCATAACGGCCAAACGCAGTTTCCGCAGGTCGGCTTCGCTGCAAAGACTAAACTGCTTATGTGTGTTCAAATGCAGCGGGTAAATTCATTTTGATGGAGAACACTCGTGCTTGGCTGCATATTGTATTTTCTAAATTTTTAATAATGGCAACTGACATTCTTTAGTCTGATAGTTAGCGGTGCAGCGGATGTTCCATTATCCGATGTCTAAAGCCAGGGCACAAAGGGCGGAGAAAGCGGAACGAGCCCTTCATGTAGCCAGACCGGGGTCATATATCTGTTTGTGCTATACACAGCTTGTAAGGCACGTACAGCACGCCCGGCCCTTCGCGCTATAGACCCATCTCCGTTACACCCAGGAAGCATCCGGCACGGGCGCCAATCCATGATGTGTCTTGTCGCGTGCGTTCAAATAACCATGTAATTGCCTGTTCTTTATTGTCAGCGTGTATATCAAAAATATGTAATATCACATGCCCCTCTTTTACAAGGAAAAGCAGTTTGCAGAACAAAAGTGAGGAAAACGGACAGAGTTTACATGAACCGAAGACAATGTTTTACAGAACACAAACACCAGTTGGCGATAAATAGACACTTTTATTAATTAACGCTAGTATATTTAGGATGCACGTGTAAAACAATATTTTGTTGTGCTTTAAATAGTCCACTTCACGAGCAACGCAATATTGGAACTTTTTGACAACGGCATCGGCTTGCCTCTGCTTAGACGATCGAGCGCGGGAGGCGAGCTGAACTTTGTACCGCAGCGGTCGGATGCAGCCGAGAAGTTCAACAGCGTGGTAAGTCGAGACGGACAGAACGAAAACTGGAGCCAAAGCGAGCGAGCGGTGAACCCGAGACGGTGGCCCTTCTGTTTGAACGAGTGTGTGCAGTTAAAAATAAAAGTGTTTGGTTTTGTTCAAGACTGATCGATATCTCTGATGCCAAGAAGCAACGATTCCCACATGCACTGAAGGCAGCGAAAGCAGTCACTTAATGTCTCTGTAGACTTTTAGTTTCTCCACTTTGTCGCACCAAGCTTAATGCAAAGATTGTACAGCCTTCTGGAATATAGAAAAGCGATTTGACGATTTTATTTTAATTGGCTACGGTAGATTTGCTTTGGCTAGGCACACATTGCTTTGGTTTGGGAATAAATAAAGGTAATGGAACATCCGCTGTACCGCTAACGATCGGACTAAGGAATTTCAGTTGCCATCATTAAAAATTAAGAAATAAACAATATGTAGCCAAGCACGAGTGTACTCAATCAAAATGAATTTACCCGCTGCATTTGAACACACAAATAAGCAGTATAGTCTTTGCAGCGAAGCCGACCTGCGGAAACTGCGTTTGGCCGTTCTGAGAAAGCGGGAGCGATTTCGATCACTTCTAGAGAAGATACAACAAAAAAGGGGAAAATCCCATCGAGCCAATTGAAAGTCAGATGATCGGCAGCAATAATAAAAAAAAATTGAAAGAAATAAAAATGGCCTTTTTCAATAAAGTGGGTTCAAAATATCGGTTAATTTCATTTTCGACGATTTTTCACATTTTATATAAAAAAAGTTGTGAAAATAAAATAAACTAAACTTATGCCCGTCGATATTCCATGTATAGGGCTACACCCGCATAGTATTTGGTAAGCGACAAATAAAATAACTCATGAGTTACAAGGCTCTGAAGTTGTCACCGCATTGTCACGTGGGAGTGATTTTGATCACTTCTAGAGAAGATACAACAAAAAAAGGGGAAATCGCATCAAGCCAATTGAAAGTTAATATGATCGGCAGCAATAATAAAAAAATTGAACGAAATAAAAAATGGCCTTTTTTAATAAAGTGGGTTCAAAATATCGGTAAATTTCATTTTCGACGATATTTCAAATTTTATATAAAAATTTCAGTGAAAATAAAATAAACTAAACTTATGCCCGTCGATAGCCCATGTATAGGGCTACACCCGCATAGTATTTGGTAAGCGACAAATATAATGACTCATGAGTTACAAGGCTCTGAAGATGTCACCGGATTGTCAAAGAGACGATGTTTGGCATTTTTTATCTCAATAAACAAAAATACAAAATTATTTTCCTTTCAACTAAAAAATAGTCGAAGTAACATACAAGAGCACAAAAAATTACTGTGAGTTTTGTATGCTTCCCGTATTTATACCAGCGTACAGAACTGGGTAGAAAAATCACGGAGTAAAAAACCGATTTTCACCCTGCTCCACTCAATAATTTTTCGTGAAGCGAAATATTTTTTTAAAAAATTTTGAAAAGCGGTTTTGTTCTTCCCAGAAATGGGGCAATTACATATATTTTTTCAAAAAAAATCGAAGGACCCACCCCGACAAGCGTGTTCGATTTCAAATGAAACCACCCAGTAAGATATCCGCTTCGTGTAAGTCGCGTGTTTTCCGGACCAATCAGGGTTTTTTTTTAATCCACGGAACCCATGTTCTCTTTCTGCACTCTTTTTTTTTTTTGCCTCAACTTTAAGAGCAGCCGATGCTACTAGAAAATTAAACTAAATTATACTAATCATCGTAAAAAAGGGGGGGGAACAGAACCGACCAACTACGTGGATTACAGTTATTTTTTCTCGTCAAGAATTAATAGTGTCCCTGAAAAATCCGCCATCTTGTTTCACACGAAATCGACATGGGTACTTCCAACATAGTTTTTCTCTCTTGGAGATGGCTACCCAACAAAACTTCAATGGGGAAAATCCGAATATTTCTGATTATAAGATGGAGTACTAATGAGTTTGTTTTTACTAACGCCAGAGCTATGACGGGTGGGTCTCAGACCGCCCCTTCGAAATTGGCGGGGGGCCAAAGAGACTCCCCGAGATCCCCCTGACTTTAAGCGCTAGCTCTGACTTGTGGAATGTGCGAATACTACTTCGAATCGAATAACTCATGCGTCGACCCTTGCTTCAGCTCCGCAGAGAGGGCCGTCCGTCGTGGGTTTCTCCCCCCCCCCCTTATCAAATAAAAATAAAAAAGTAAATAAAAAAATAATAAAAACGTTTTTGAAGAAGACGGACACAGCTATACACCATTCTTTCAAAGAGCCACGGCGTTTACTCTTTGAAAAAATATTGCATGTCTGCGCTCGTCTCCCTTCAATGCAGTGTTGTACACGTTCCTCAAAAAAAGGAACGAAAGCTCGTTCCTCGTTCCTTCTGAATTTTGGAACGCGTTTCCGTTACAAGTCCCATCTGTGAAAAAGGAACTCGTTCCCGTTACAGGTAAAAAAAGATGGAACGTATCGTTACACATACGTTACATTTGCATTTTGCTGGTTACCATACTTAAATCAAGACTTTTTTTATCCATTTTAATAAACGAGAACATACGAATTTGAATGCCGTGATGGAAGGGCACCAGGAGAAGAAAACAAGCGGAAGCCAGAGTATCATTTGTTGATATAATAAAGTTTAAAAATCTCAGCTTTTAACCGTATTCACGTTGGTGGTAAACGATTCAGACGAGCCAAACGTAGTGTTGCCCCACATTGCACGAGCGTTTTACAACAACCTCACACGTTTCAATCTGCCCTTGTTCCAACTTTACAAAAGTTGTTTCTCGATGTTTCTGTCCGCATTGACGAGCAAGTGAAGGTTGGATAGGGCTTTTGGGAGGTCAGTCTTAGAAACCGCAGCTCCTTCGTGAAGGTTGGATTTGTTGTTCAGTTTGAAGGTAGGGAACAAGGGAGAAGGACTAAAGTTTAATTTTTGTGTATCTTTATATGGGATGCTGAACCAAACATTCCAGTGTCCATAATAAGTGGCATAGATCTTTCCACGAGCCAGCAGCCGCCGGTGTGCGCGAGCGCACGCAACGAAAGTGACGTCATAGTCCCCCGTTCACGCTTAAAGTCCGACGACCAGACTCGAGGTTCTGCAAGGCAGAAGATCCTCCTCACCATGGGGGAGGAGGAAACAGGCAACGTGGACGGGGTAGAGGGGGGGAGAGGAGGAAGCTGGGGAAAAGTGGAAAGCGCGAACTGGTCGTCGGTCTTTAAGATGACAGTGAAATGTGTGGGCTTCGGGGAAGAAGAGAATAAATACAGGCTTTTCATCTCCACAGTGAGGTCTGGGGTAAGAGGTAGGCGATGAATTTGTTTAACAAGCATGTAGCTTTCATTTGGATGAAAAGCCTGTCTTTATTTTCCTTTTCCCTGGAGCCCACACATGTCACTGTCATCTTAAGCGTAAATGGAGGCCTATGACGTCAATTTCGTTGCGTGTGCTCACGCACACCGGCGGCTGCTGGTTCGTGGAAAGATCGCGAGCCACATATTATGGACACTACAATGTTTGGTTCAGTATCCCTTTAAGTGAGCAATGTTCGGGATACAAGGGTGCGTTCGATGTCTGGTAACCTGTCATTTTGTTGTAACTGTAGGTCTCTTTGTGGAAGTTCAGTGATGGCTGTAGTCGGCCTTAGATTTCTGGGTGTAGGAGGATGCGTGGAAGCAAAGAAAGTAGCTGAGTTCGAAACTTCGCTCTCTCTGTATATTTTCGCTAGCGCTCCTGCACCCGACTGTTACCAAGTGAGGACCACACAAAATAAACCCTAAGATAAGAAACAAAAAAGTTAACGAGATCCTGTACTTCGTAAATATATTGTTTTTATATTTTTAGAATTTTTCTCATATAAATACAATAAAAAGTACTCCACTGGACGAAAAAAAGAAACGCCGTTCCTTTTCCGTTCCAGTAAAAATGTAACGAGTTCCCGTTCCAGTTCCACCAATGCAAAATGGAACGGCGACGTTCCTTCGTTCCTCCTAAAAGGAACGCGTTCAAAGAACGCTGTTCCTTGGAACGCCGTTCCGTACAACACTGCTTCAATGTTTTTATACTTTCTTTGTGTTGCAACGCGCTCCCCGTATCTACCGCTGGTTTCGCTACTACTGTGAAGGCTACAAATGACGATGCGCTTCTTGGTTTGAACAACTGTGAGCACTCGCCAATCTACGATGAAAATGTTCGAATCTGGCGCCTCCACACGTAAGAAAGGGGCACGCCAATCAAAAGGGGAACATAAGCAACGCGTAGGAAACGCGCGATGACGAGGCAGCCACGGGCGGGCTGTCATTCATCGAGCACGGTGGAAAACAAAGGCACGTGGGCTCGTCCGGCGGGGAAACAAACGCACGAGGTGCAGGAGACGAACTTGCGTGCCGTATAGTCAGGGTCAGAAACACAGCGCCTGGCTTTTTACCTTCGCGTTTCGAAGCTTCGTGATGTGCGTTCTTCATGCACAACAGATAATTTTCATAACTTCATGGAGCAACATTGGCGGTCGCCATTGCTTAGGCTAGGTGGCGCAAGCTACCCCCGTTACAAAGGGTATAGCCGTTAACATCCATCCATCCATCCATTCATCTATGGGCGAAAAGCGGGTGATTCGATCCGGGTCGTCGCCGAACGCTCACGGAGCACTCGTTTTCGATACGGGCTGATCCGACATCGCGCCGAGCGCTGACACAGCTCTCGTGCCCAATACATCTTCGGAGGACGTGCCCAAAAATATTGGCCGGCTCACGATACGAGATGGCGCGCAAGCTGTCAGCGACACGATGCACCTTTTCCACGAGGGCGCCGCCATCTTGAATTTTCTCACTTACAGTGGGGGTGAAAACATTATTTTCAAACATTGTTACTCTTTGCGGGTTCAAATATATTCTTTTTTTTTTTTTTTTGTCCGCCGTACCGGATATGTTTACCAGGTGGCTGGGGACGAGATCAAACCAAAAACCCAGTCACGTGGCATAATGGCGTGTGGCTGATTGGTTCGAGATAATGTCCGTTCCATTGTCGACTTTAGGCGGAAATGACCAATACGTGCCGTAGAAAAGAGAAGCGGCTTCCTTCCCCGAAACTTTGGACGCGTCCCAAATGAGGTTTTGGACGTTCGTGCTGGTGTAGGGGTATGGTTAATCGAGTCGTGGACGTCGGCGCTGTTTGATAAGCTGGAGAAGAAAGATGATGCGGCTGATGCTTCGCTGCAAGACGAACGCGGCGGGGCGACAGGCGACCGCTGGCTCCGAGCCAAAAGTCGGAGTGTGGCAGTGGAGTCACTCCATAATTTAGGCACTCTATTCGCTTCTACACTCCCACCCCTGTATTTTATTTTTCTTCATAGTCCCAACATTTTGTTTGTCCGTCCGTCTGTGAATTTCCCGCCCAGTTTAGCGGGGAATTGACGTCACGTGATCTAAACACGAAATCAGTTTTCCCGCTAACTTTAGTGGTGAAAATTGATGTCACGTGACCTGTTGTCACGAGACTTGTATGCCAATTCGGTTTCCCAGCCAAATCTAGCGGGGCAATTGACGTCACGGGACCTATGCGCCAAGTCCGTTTCCCCGCTGTATTTAGCGGGGAAATGGATAACAAATATTTGTTCTTCGCTCCCCGAAACGAATGTCTAATGACCTCCAAACAAAATTAAACGATCGCTCCTAACATGCCACATTTCATGCTAGACTTTGGAGCTGAAGGGCTTTGCCAATTTTCTTCTGCTCCGTGTATTCGACGGACATCCGTCATGGGACTTTCTACTTATTCTTGTGCTGTGCGTATGTTTAAAAAACCGAAAATTAGTCATGCCCCAATGGGCGTCTGGTGTCTCAGCTGTAGACGGGCAATTTCGCCAGTCCAGTACAACCGCGAGCCTGGGTGCTGTGGCAGAAGCTGCGCGCGTTTCTGTACTAATTAAAGGAATTCACAAATAAACAAAAACAACTATATTACAACAACTCGATTACAGAAATATGCTATACTACACAGTCATTGTTCAGGTCGGCGTCGCCGCGATCTTGTCCGTTCGAGTTCCTTCGTTCGACTGACCCATTCTTCTCCCCCACACACACAGACACTCGCCTAAGCCGTCCTCCCGAAACCTGTCTCCCCACTTCCCCCCGGCTCCTCTTCAGCGGGTCCCCTCTGCCGCCAGAGTGTCTGGCTCGCAGCTGCAAGTAGTCAAAGGGGGACCCGCCGACCGGGAAGAAACGGGGCTCACCCGCGGGCCGTGGAAGCCAAATCCGCTGCGGAGGTCACGATGGCGGCGTTTAAGCGGGGTCTCCCCTAATGTACGTTCTTCGCGTATTGTGGAACACACTCCCGCCCCGGGGAACGAGCAGGGCCTGTCACTTTTCACGTGGCGAGTTCCAGCGGGTAGAGCAGTTGCACTGGACGTCTAAGGATCGTTCCGTTGGGAAGGCGCACCAAACACGAGCGCACATGACCGTCCCGTCCCCTTTGCACCCCCTCAATTCGCCCCACTCTCCACTGTATTCTCGGTGCCTTTTCCTCATGCACCAAGGCCACATCTCCGTCTTTCAGGCTGTTGACCTGCATCTCTGTCGATTGGAGCGCTCAGCGTAATTGCAGGAGATACTCTTTTCTTCACCTTCTCCAAAAACTGTCCATTCCTTTTTGACGATGCCGCCAACGTCTGGAGAATTCACCCTTTGTTGACTCTCTTATTCTGTCCAGGCTTTTTGCCGGCAAGGTTGTCGGTCGCCTGCCCGTAACAAAGTTAAGCACCTTTTCAACGGGAACAGCCAGAGTGTCCTTGTCCCGTCGCCATAGCAACCCAAGCACTCCCTTCGGCTCGGAAAGGACGGATGTCGTCGATCCCCCGTCAAACGAATTTTGCAGCTCTGTAGCGTTGGTTGACCATTTTCGTAGTTTCATCCCTGCATCTGCCAATATCCGGTTGGCTTGGTCCTGTAGTAGCGCTGCTTCTTCGATCGTTGAGGCTCCAACCAGCAAGTCGTCGACGTAAAACGACTTGCGAAGCAGCTCTGCAGTTGATTTCAGGTCTCCATTTACACCGTTCAGGTGATGCACAAGCGTGGCGATAAGCAGAAAAGGGCTGGCGGAAGTCCCAAACGGCACTCTAGTTATCCTCCATTCCTCGACGCGTGATTCAGAACTCTCTGTCACCCGATCTCTTTGAGCCCATAGGAAGCGGAGTGCGTCTCTATCTTGTGGTCGGACACCGATCTGTAAAAATGCCTTTTCTATGTCTGCCGTCACAGCGATCGGGTGCATACGAAAGCGCACTAAGATCCCGACGAGGTCAGCGTTCAGGTTCGGTCCCTTGTCCAGGTGTTCGTTAAGTGACGCTGCTCCAGGTAGATGTAAAGGAGCATCGAAGACGACCCGTGGTTTCGTTGTCTCCGATTCGTTCCGAATGACTGGTTGGTGCGGCATGTAGTAGGTCCGGTAGCGTGACGATTCGGCGCCTGGAGAGTTCGTTGGAACCCTCTCAGCGTGTCCTGCTGTTATGTTGCTGCCGATGGCGTTGTCGTACTCCCTCGCGAGGGACTCATTCCATGAAAGTCTTTTCGTCAAGCCCCCGAGACGTTTCAACGCCAGCGTACGGTTGTCTTTCAGGTTTCCGGCGCTGGCTTTCCATGGCAAACCTACCTCGTACCGTCCATCAACTTTCTTGATTGTTTCATTGAACCCGGTCAGTACCTCGTTCTGCTCCTCTGTCTTGCTACATGGCCGATCAGCAATGCCGATGCTCTCCAGCTCCCAAAAACCCTGCAGCACGTCTCCGACGTCCTCGTTTTCCACGGGTCCGACCCTCAGAACGCAAACCATGCTGTTGGCGTTGCCGCTGAGGGAGCTGTGGTGGGATACGGGGCCCTGAAAGGTCCACCCAAAAATGGTGCTGATGGCGACCAGTTTTTGATTTTCTTCGCACCGCAGCACTTGGTCTCCGGTGACCCTCCACAGCTGATCGGATCCGACTAGCAGAGATATGCCTTCCTCCGCCGGAACTCCAGGAAACAGGAGCGCATCCGCAATGCGGCGTCCGTCTTTCTCCACCCGGCCAACAAACACGTGGTCGGCGGGTACTCGAACGACATCCTTGCAAATGAAGGGTACCTCGACAGCCTCAACAACGCATTCTTCTTGGCCGTACTGACTGCGCAGTCGTACCTCGACCAGTCGTCGTCGTTGTGGTCGTGTCGAGCAGTGGCCAAACGTATTCAGTCGGAGGCTGGTTTCTCCTAGAACCTTGAGGCCGAGCTTGCGCGAAACATCCTCTCGGATGAAAGTACGTTGACTGCCTCCGTCGATGATGGCTCGCACGTAGCCGCGTCGTTTCCCCTCTACAGCCCAGGCCCGGAACGTCTGAAGAAGAACCTCAGAGTCCAATGGGACGTCGTTACGTTCCGCGATAGCGTTTTGAACGCTCGTCAGAGGGGCGTCTCGATCCGGTTTCTTTAGCGCGGGCTTCCAGTCGGGGTCACACATTGATGTAGCATGCCTACCGGAACATCCCGCGCATGACACTTTCCGACGACACTCTCTTGCTCGGTGCCCCCCAGTGTGCATCGGAAGCATCGGGAGCCCTCTGTTAGCTTTCTTTTCTTTAGGTCGAGTGTAAGATCGCAAGTGCATAATTCCGCTGAATGCTTGGTTGAGCCGCAAAAGAAACACTGGCCAATGATGCTTGTGTACAACAGTGCCGCAGCTGGCATTCTTGATTCATCGATCCTAGTCTTCTGCGGTGGGTCATACCGCTCGGCCACGACCCCGGCTCTCTCTCTGCTCTCGACCTCGACACGAAGAAACCCAAGAATCTCGGCGAGCTCACCTTCGGCATCGGCGGATTGCAACGGCGAGGGACAGATCCGTGCAGAGGAGAGCGAGTCGATCGAGCGGCCGGCGTCTTGTCCTGTTGCATTCGGCGACGTTGGATCTCTCTCCGACGTCCCGGACGCCCTGTAGGCGGTGTTGCCCGACTGCCACCGGTGGTATTCCAGCACAATCTCCTTCGGCAGGGCCCTGAGAAGAATGTCCGACATCATTGTGCAGTAAGTCGACGATCCCACGCCGAGACCTCTTAGCCCTCGGATGTTGGTCTGCACATGGTCGTAGATCCTCCTCAGCCCCCTTGTGTCCTTCGCGGACGCCACCGGCGGCAGAGATCGGAGCTTCGCCAGGTGGTCTTGTTCAATTCTTCGCCTGTCGCCGAACCGCTCCGTCAGGATGTGGATGGCATCGTCGTAGCAGGCCTCCGTGGCCTGAAGTCCTGCGATTGCGGCAGCAGCTGGTCCGGTGACGAGTGTGCGAAGGTAGTGGAACTTTTCCGATCGTGTGATGCTGTCGTTGTTGTGAACAGCACCACTGAACTGTTCCCAAAAGCTCTGCCAACCGCTGACATCTCCGTCGAAGGTCAGGAGTCGCAACTTCGGGAGCTTCACTCCGCTTGTCCTGTTGGAAGGAGGCACTGAAGCTGTCGCCGATGTGGTCTCGTTCAAGGGCGCCGGCGTTGGCAGTTCCTTTTGTCGTAGCGATGCAATCTTGCAGCCCAGCAGCGCTAGAACTCGGGTGGCGTCGTCGTCGTATTCGGATACAGTCGTGTATTCCGCGACGAGATCCTCCAGCGGCACTTGGTCCTCGATCTCTGCATTTAGAGACCGAAGCGTCTGGTTGCATGCGCTGATTCGTTCTCGCCAGGCAGTCACCGTCGCCAGATCCGCTGTCTCCAGTCCCGCCGACGCCTCGCTGATGAGCCTTGTGGTTTGCTCCCGCTTGACTCCACGTTTTCCTTTAAGCCGCTCCATCGTTTGCCGTTCACGAACACGCACCCAGCTCTTTCACAGCGTTCCAGTGAGGCGGTCACAAAGATCAAATCCGCTCACCTCGTTCAATGTTCTTTCCCGGGTTTCGGCACCATAGTTTCTGTGGCAGAAGCTGCGCGCGTTTCTGTACTAATTAAAGGAATTCACAAATAAACAAAAACAACTATATTACAATCAACTCGATTACAGAAATATGCTACACTACACAGTCATTGTTCAGGTCGGCGTCGCCGCGATCTTGTCCGTTCGAGTTCCTTCGTTCGACTGACCCATTCTTCTCCCCCACACACACAGACACTCGCCTAAGCCGTCCTCCCGAAACCTGTCTCCCCACTTCCCCCCGGCTCCTCTTCAGCGGGTCCCCTCTGCCGCCAGAGTGTCTGGCTCGCAGCTGCAAGTAATCAAAGGGGGACCCGCCGACCGGGAAGAAACGGGGCTCACCCGCGGGCCGTGGAAGCCAAATCCGCTGCGGAGGTCACGATGGCGGCGTTTAAGCGGGGTCTCCCCCTAATGTACGTTCTTCGCGTATTGTGGA
>JAZHYW010028966.1:0-127421 GCA_037355805.1 Ixodes ricinus | reverse complement strand
AGCGTATTGCTGGGCGCAAGCAGGAGCTTGAGCACTTTGCCAACTGCAAGTGCCCCCCGCTTCCATGTCGCTTACGAAAAAAAAAAAACACTACAGAAATTTGTGCGTAAAGAAAAGCGCTGAAATGTAAGTGGACAAACCTCTGCATAAAAGGGGCACACAAATTTGTGTATTTTGGTGACTTTTTTCAGCCTCTGCTACAACTAAAAGCAGCACAAAAATAAATAAATTATTAGCGGTTAAAACAAATCTATCAAACGTAATTACACATGTAACCTGCACGTAATCTCTTTTTAACTGATTTAATTTTTTTTTTTGTTCGCAACAGTGTTTTTTTTTTTTTTTCAGTTCAAGCTGGAACGAGAATCCACGATGCCGAGTGCGAAACGCGCCGTCTCAGCGCGTGGAAGCGGCCTTTCGGCAACAAGAAAGATTAGACAATAAACCCGAGCAGACAGCCACAGTGTGCACAAAAAGGCGCTGATGCACGGCTGGCCCCGTTCCAACAGGGGCACCTGGCCGTCATGCAAAGTCGGCTGCAGGCGGCTACTTCCGTGTTCGAAACCGGCAGGCCGTCTAGCAGGAAAACATACCGTTATAAATTGTCCACAGATATACATATATTACTGCGTTAATACACATTGTACAGCTGGACGGCGCTGCTTCTACAGAAAGATAAAACTCTTGCATTGCAATGTCAGTCACTCCACGTTGTACACGCGATGACCCGAACTAGTACGGCGAGTAGGAAGAGAGGACTCGAAGGTGCGTGCAGCACTATTAAAAGGACGGACGCGAGAACGTGGTCAGCTTCAAAGGCACCGTTTGCAAAAGAACTCGCACCAGCTCGCAAATACGGCTTAACTCGCTACAAGTAATAGCCTGCTGTTGTCGTCCCCAACTAAATTAGTGTGCGTGCGATCTCTCTATACTCCGTTTCACTAAAACCGTACAATCCTGGCAGTACAGCCGAAGCTACAGGGTAGAGAGCGTATGCCAACTTTGTTCAAGAGGAGGAAAAGGAGGACCGGGAGGGAAGGGTGGCATTCCCCCGTTCTTCCTTTCCCTCCTTCGAACAGGGCGGCTACACCCCTCTTCCTGTTGCTTTGTCCGTACTGCACGGTTCGCATGGCGCATTCACACTGGAAGCGGATCCGCGTACCGCAAAGCGGTGTGCGAACGCGGTTGTATAAAGATACAGTAGCAATTGCACGCGCATTTGATGTCAAATGCGCGTGCAATTGTACTGTATCTTTATACAACCGCGTTGGCAACCGCTTTGCGAACGCGGATCCGCTTCTCAGTGTGAATGCGCCATTAGTCACCGAGACTCGTAGATTCATCTCCTTAGCACAATGTTAATAAAAAAAAAAAGATTTTGCGGCAAATTGCGCTTTTTAATACGCGGGTAGGCAAACTCTTGAGCCGAAGGGAAAAAGAAAACAATTTAGTATTTTGATTGCGGGGTGCCCCCGAATGTAATTTCCCAATAAATGTTTCCTTTGTTTCCCCCGTGATACACAAGCTAGAGGGACCCGCTTACTTTCCCCAGCCGCTCAACAATATTTACAGAACCGAGTTGTCCTCAGTTAAAACCAAACACGTGTGACGCACCTCCGATGCACACTCTCTAGGCAAAGAGTCGTCGGCCGTGGAATCCACTAAAGGTCCTTAGAATCCACCGGCTCGTTGGCGCCACGCCGATCGGTGAGCGTGTAAACAGTTTGCATGAGGTGGCAAAAGCAAAGCAATCGTATGATTCGTGTTCACGCGCTCTAAAGTCCGGTCTGTCCATGACTTTTTGTACGGGCGTGCCAGTTCATTTGCTCCCGTGCGCCTCGTGCTTGGGCCAATACCAACTACAAGACGAGGCCTGCCCATGACGTCATCGTTAGTGGACCCCGCCCCAAGCGGCAAACACGCTAGCGACGCGCGATCATGCTGACGCAAGTCGGCTCTGCGTGGATCCTCTAGTGATGACGTCTGAGGGCCTTGTCTGCCTTCTAGGTGGCATTGTTCGGGCTCTTGATTGTTTAGCTTATTTTTCTCCTCATCTTTTATACTAATATTTTGTCTGTTGCCAAGTATGTTAGTAATGTTATAAACATTGTGCGTGTGTGTCCTGCTGCTGTAAGGCGGGGGGGGGGGGCACAGGGACGCTTGTCAAGCCATACTGAGTTACTTTTTTCTCTGCCTCCCCTCTTTGAATGCATGGGACAGAGGAAAATTGGGACTTCCTGCCGCCCCCACCCCCCCCCTCCCTTTACAGCAGCAGGAAAGTTGGGCGTGGCTCCCTGCCCAACTTCTCAACCCCTGTCTCCCAGCGGGAACGGTGTTGGGGTGGCGCCGATAAGGTACGGCTGTTCGGTCAAAGTCAAAGTGGTCGTTAGTTGTTTATACAGCAGGAGGTTAGTCTGCCAGAACATGACGACATTGTTGCCCACCGTAGATAAGCAATTTAGCCAGTGCAGTACAACCGCTAGCCTGGGGTCTTTAACGTGCACCACCGCAGTAGTGATACACGACCGCACACCGGTATACGATGCTCATCCAGGTCGAAACGGGCAGGCGGAGATTGAGCCCAGAATCCGCTCACGTGCCACGAGCTGGTGTGCGCTATACTCACCACCTTAGCACGGACTAACTGCGAAGGCTTCAAGTGCGAGCTTTTCGCTGCCTGACGTGCTGCACGAGCGCCTCGGTAGCTGCGGGCTTTCCAGCACGGCTTAGCATGCAGGTAACAAAGTATGCTCCTCTATCCTGGGGAAAGTGGCGCCATTCATTGTTGTGGAAATGCTCGAGACACGTGCCGCGCGCCACTTCTGGGGAGAACATGGCGTCTGAAATCTAGCAGGCTGCGCTGTGCTGCCATGATTTTCCCAAGTGCTGCACGTTCCTCGTGCTTCGTGCATCGACGCACCTTGCAGCTGAAACATGAAGGGACTTTCAGCCCACTGGGCCACCTGATCCCCCTTTTGGTCAGGGGAAAATTGGCGACTCCCTCGCTAAGGGGCGGGGGGTCGGGGGGGGGGGGGGGGGGGGGGGCAAACAGTCATGTTATGTATATAGATTTTTCTCCCTTTTTTTAAAAGGTTATCTTGGCCCTCACTATCCCACGCGGACTAATGATAAGTTATATTTAAAAAAAAACAAGAAAAATACAGAGCGGTAGGAAGCTGGAGGTAGAAAAAAAGCATATTTTTGGTTTCTAGGTTAGGTGGCACAAGCTACCCCCGTTAGAAAGGGTACAGCCGTTAGCATCCATCCATCCTCCGGCCATCGTGCGACGGTCCCGCAAGAGGGGTTCCGATTAGACAGGTAAGATGCTACGGCTGTTTTGCTGCGTTGCTTCGTAGATATCAAACATCCGTAGCAAATATTAATACACTCTGCCGGCCGAAAAGCGAGTTCGCCGTGATAGATAGGTGGTATTCACTGGGCGCCATACTTGGCCGCTATATTCGCAGCGCAGGCTCAGAACGAGCCCCAATTATCTTCTGAGGACAACTATCATGGGGGTGCACGCAATGCACGTTGCTGAGGTGTTGTGCATGGAAGCTTATCGCAAGCTTGCCCTGAGCAGTAACGAACTCTACTATGGCCGCCAGTCAATGTTTCAGAGTCCACGGCCTTCCGAAATCTCTTCGACGAACGGCGTCGACCCACAGCTTCCTCAACATCCGAGTTTTTCGGGAACTGGTGAAAACGCACGTCCGGGTTGCGCAGCGTTTTGTTTGCGCAACCCACAGTGCAGCGAGGCGTGCTGGGCATTACACAACGATGCCTGTCCTTCGGGCTCCTTGCACTTCGCACGACACGCTTGAGCAAATTGGGAGTCAATAATCTTCGTGCGCGATTGCTCAGGAGAACTTACAAACCACGGCAGCTAAAACATAACATGTAGAAATCGTCCGCTGGGACGGCTGAAAACGTTCCGTAAAATGCACGGCGAAAAAAGTGGCAGCGCGAACAAGTAAGCTCCTCGAGTACGAAGATGACGTCGGAACACAAGGTTGCTTGACAAACAGTCAAAACGCTGAACGCTGGCTAACAAGCTGGTGGTAGCATTTTTAATATCGATTTTAGTGTGGACCGCGGTTTCCCATTAGTGCATTACTTGGCAGTGCTTATATTTAGTCTCCGTGAATCGATATCGGTCATTAATTCTGGTTCGACTTTTGAGAGGAGTTACCCTTCAAAGGGATACTACAACAAAATTTCGGCGCTCATTCTTTGGTCTATATGTGCTCAGAGGAGCAGTATTACATCAGGCACACCACTATCTTGTGAAAAAAGTCACGAAAAAGAATTGCAAAACGAATTAAACAATTAGCAAAGAGCACCTGGTGCATGTCGCTAACACCTCGTTTGGAATGCTCGTCTAGGAACCTTGACAGCTAGTGACGGTGAGTGTTTCGCCTCCGGCCACGGCGAGAGAAGAGGAAAGGAGGAACTCGCCTCTTCCGAGAATCCCTTTAGTGTGTCGCAGAAGTCGCTATTGTCCCCTACAAGATTGTAGAAGATTAACCCGTCACTCAAAATTCTTACAAAAGCAGCCGCTCAGGTGGCTGGAACGACTCAGGCCGTCCTCTCGACGTCAGCCTCGCCGTAGCTTTGCTCATCCCGAGACGACCTACGTCACGATTGCGTTGGATGTCACGTGGTCTCTGCTGGGCCTTCTCCGAACGCTTGCCAGAGTGGGCCGTTTATTACGAAAAATACAGCCACCAGGCTCAAAATACAAACGTGCGATTGTCATTTACGGATATTGTGGATCAGTATTCAACCTATTTTTGAACACGATTCGGGTATATTTCAAATTTTGTTGAAGTATCTCTTTAAAGAGGACGTGCAACTATATTCGCTTGGAATGTTTTTCACTCTACACGAGTTTACTGACAACGGTAGCACTCAAGGGTACTCGCACGCAACGCCACTGGCCAAGAAACTCCTTTGTTGCGGTATAACTTCGAGGACAAAAGCGAGGCGTTTTCGTTCACTCTCTCCCTCGCAAAACTTGATGACGTAGATGGGCGGTCGCGAGTACTCCCCAGTGACGATATTTGAATTCGGCTCATAGACTGGACCCGAGGATTGCATCAGCACTCGATTCGGGCTCGTTAGAATCAATAGCTGGACAAGCATTCGGGTAGTGGCCCGTGTCCAATCGCGACAATGACAGCAATAGCCGAACCATAACAATGTCCGGAACTCGCCGCGTCTCCTGTGCTTTGCCAACGTTTCACGAAAGGTGGACAAATTCGACATTTCGAAAACTACGCGTCGCAACAAAAAAAGGCTTGTGTCGTTTTGATCCTGGGCCAGGGGTCTATTTAGGAAAATTATAAAAGTTCAAGATAATTAGGTTGTTAATTATTTTCGCGTAATTAACTTTTTTATATTGTGTTTAAGGGCATGGTTTCAATTCGAAAATTGCTCAGCATCATCGAAAAACACTAAATCAACAAATTGCAGAACGATAGAAGGCACGCGAAGCATAAGTTTCGGTTTGCTATCGGAGCGCATCTCGGCCCCGGCGGCACCGCGCCCCGTGGAGAGATGGTGCAACCAACCTCTGCTGCGCTGTCATCGCGCGACGCAGCAGAGCCTGGTTGCACTATTTCTCCACGGGGCGCGGTGCCGCCGGGGCCGAATGCGTCCGATAGCAAACCGAAACTTAAAAACCCGTCGAATTTGTGCGGTTTTTCAGAAAGACGTAAAATGCCTCGCGTGCCTTCTATCGTTCTGCAATTTGTTGATTTAGTGTTTTTCGATGATGCTGATCAATTTTCTAATTGAAACCATGCCCTTAAACACAATATTAAAAGTTAATTACGCGAAAATAATTAACAACTTAATTATCTTGAACTTTTATAATTTTCCTAAATAGGCCCCTGGCCCCAGGACCAAAACGACACAAGCCTTTTTTTGTTGCGACGCGTAGTTTTCGAAATATAGAATTTGTCCACCTTCCGTGAAACACCCTGTATATATGATCAACATTGGCGGCGTATAATCGACTTCAGATCACGTGGCCTCTTGTTCTGGCTGCGAAATGAAGGGGAAAACGCTACTCTTTTTTTATTTGTTTTTTTCCGTGACTTTTATTGCGCGTGGTGAAAAATGAACGCGTGTTTCATGGGTCACTAACGTCAGGGATTCGTTTTAAAGCGGCCCTGCAACAACTTTTTGACTGGTTTTTAATTTGCACCAAACCTAAGAGCACTGAACGTAGTAACTTAATGAAACTTTTCTTTCGCAAAATTCGCTTTATTTTAAAAAGGTATAGGCAAATTAGAATTACAAAAACAAGCAAAAAATAACCTCCTTCATGACGTCGTAGGTCCTGGCTTGAGTGGCCGTGAACTAGAGGAGTGATAGTGAGCTCATCGAGCGCTCACGGCTGCCGCACTCCGTGTCGACGGCTCGAGAGGGCGCCACTAAAGCGTGTGTTGGATAGGCTGTATGAAGCGGGCGGCCAGGGCGGCTCGCAATGCCTTTGCTGCGCGATTAAAGACTATTTCGGGATAACACTTCATTGGCTACAAACGACAGCAAACACGGGGTAAAGATCAGTACAGAACGGGAGCCACTTCGCGCTGCCATACCGCCAAATGGCCTTTCTACGCTTCGGGACCTTTCTACGCTCGCCGTTCATCGGCGCCTCATCCCACTAGCCCTTTCTAATATGCGCCGCTTTTTCCGCCGCTTGGTGGCAGGTATGTCGACGGGTCATTTCTTGTTTCCGTACTTTATAAACTGCATTTGTTTCTTTTCTGATCTAAAATACTGAACAAACACTACTTTCATACATAATTGAAACGGTTCGCGACACTTATATTTTTATCTCGACTAAAAAAAAAAAGCTTTTAGCGGCCCTGACCAGTAGTAAGCCCAGGACCAAAAACGTCACATTTTGCGCGCTTTCGGTAGCGCGGGTCGCCCTCGTCGGTGAAGGAGGTTTCCGCGTCGTCCGGTTAAAATATGACGCACTGATATATAGTTACTCTCCCCGTGCCCGCTGGCTCGCCCGAACCCCAAGAGCCGTGGAAACAGCAAAAAAGGTAGACGCTTAAGTACAAAAATTGTTGCATCGCCCCTTTAAAGCGCCGTTCACACACTTGGAACCGAGTAGGACGGAGAGAGACAAGACCGGTTTTTAAACCTCTTACGACGTCTAAGGACCAGCTCCGCAGCAGCGCATCCGGTCCTAAGATATCGCAAGAGGCAACCGGCCTTGTCTCTCTGCGTCGTACTCGGTTACAAGTGCCAGAACTATCGAAGTCTGAGCGCTTAAAAGCCCCTAAAAAATATTTTTTTAAATGTTTGGTTGGGACACGCCTGTCAAAAATATTATTTTACGCGAAAGAAAAAATTAGAGCAATACTGAAGGCGCGAGATTTATTTTAAATTCTGCGCGCAAAGTCCATGACGTCCATTGAATGGCCATACGCTCTTTCCACCTCAACGAGATGTCTCATACCCTCTCTCCACCTCTCCTCCACGCGCCCGAAATGCCGAGAGGAAACAAGTGACTACCGACTAAATTGCATCTTGCGCCGTCAATATTGCTTGCTTTTTTTTTTTTTTTTTTTGGGGGGGGGGGGGTAAAATTAATTTGTTGACACGCGTGTCCCAACCAAACTGTTAAAAAAAATTGTTTTCTTCTTTTCGGGAGCTTTTTAAGGCCCGTTCACACACTTGCAACCGAGTGAGAAAAGACCCGTTTTTAAGACTCTTGTGACAACGGAGTACCTACACCGGAGCAGTGCGTCCGGTCCTCCGCCATCGCAAGAGACTTAAAAACCGGTCTTGTCTTGCACACTGACCCCAAGCGTCAGCTGAATTGAAAGTGCCGAGGCAGGATGGCATATGGTGACACCTCACTGGAGAAATGGCAGAAGGTGCCATATGGTGTTCCTTGGTCTGCACCATGCGAGACACGGAATCTCAGTCAGCCAATGGGACATTCATGAGTTGATCCCATGAACGCGTACCACTCGATCAAAAGGTGTCTCAAGACCGCTCTCTGTCTGTCTGTCTGCCTGTGTGTGCGTGCGTGTGGCAAAGCAGGTAAAGTTTCCTTTATCACTGGCCGCGTTCCCATCAGATTTCCAGCTCTGCGGACAAGCTTTCCCCACGCCGGCGCAACTTTACAGGTTTTCCCGTCCTTCCATCTTTCTCGCTCATGCGCCGTTAAACCAATCTTCCTCCTTCCGCGACAGAGCGGCGCGACAGAGTCGGAGTGTAACGTTTTCACGCCGCGTGCAATATCAGCCCCCTGGCAAGCCGTTCGAGGCATTACAGCATTCCTTACGCAAGGCGCTCTGCCGACGCTTACGAAAGAAAGACGAGCCTAATCATTAGAAGCGGAAAACACGCTCGCAGGGAACGAATGAAACACCGGGAACACGCGGAAACCGTTACATGACGAAAGCCGAATCCAACTCCTCCACGGAGGCGTTATGAAACCCCGTCCGTCGTCGCATAGAACGAGGCTTTCCTTCGGGTCAATCAGCTGCGAGGCACAAACCGAAAGAACGTCTTACCGAATGGAAAGTGAAAGGCAAGCCATTATCCACGAAATGCAGAACTTGGGCCACGAGTCGTCAGAGAAATGATATAAGAAACATTTGCGTGTGCGCGCCACGTGCACGCACGAGCCCCCCACGCGGACCTTTCCGTAAGAGGCAGCGGCCATGACTTATGAAATGAGTAGAGAGCTGATTCATTCAGTCAAAATGCCGTATAAACATACACACAACTATTTTTGCTTAGTCAAAATGCCGGCTAAGGTAAGGGCACGAGCTCGTGATTTACAAAGACGTTCCCTGTGCGCGGGGATTTACTGACAATGACCGCAGGCCTTGTCGGTGGTGCTGGCCAAGCCTCCCACCTGAGACACAAAGAGCAACAGCCGACAACGACCAACCTCAACAACGTGCACCATGCACGCGAGGGCACACCTGGTAGGCATGCCATCACTCGGGTTTACTCCACGAGCACCGAGATACTGCAAGCCTGTGCGTGAATGCCTGAGGTTGATGGTTGTCGGCTGTTGCTATTTGCCGCTCAACGGTTGCTTCGTAAGGGAGTGATATTTTGCAATTACTGCAAAACAGTTTGCCTTTGCCTGCAGTCGGTACACAATATGTTTTAGAAATGTTTGACTAAATACGAACCATTCAGAAAAAAAAATATATGGATACGTTACGATTTTGACGCGAAAACGACCGTAGAAAATGTTGGCTTTCGATGACTTACGTTGTCTCCTAAAACTAAACCACAGCTAAAAAAAAAAAAAAGAAGTGTGATTGTGAGCAGGAATGTGACTATAAACATATTATAGTAACATTGAAGGTTATCTTCCGTGCCTCGCGCACTTAAAAATAAAAAAGAAGAAGTGTTGTAAGTTTTTGTGGCTTATTGTTTTATTTTTCCAGCCTCTTTCAAGCGCTTACATCCCGTTTACACACAAGTTGGCCGGTGCTTGTCTGTTCTATGACAACGCGCACCCGAAGATCGGACCCGAGACCAGCAGCTCTGCCGAACACCCGGCGAATGGAGCATGCATGTGGTAGTAAAAAGCCCGCTCGAGGCTGCGGCAAGTTCTAGTCGACAAGGCGTCGGAGCGATTTCCGCTTTATTCCCCACGATTCCCATCGCCGCTACAAAGACCCATCAGGGGCATGTTGCGCCACGCGTGCCATGGAAGCTAGCGAGCGTCACCGTGTCGCAAGAAACGGGCGCACGTATGCGAGCCACTCTCCGCGTGTGCGGCAACGGACGACGCGTAGTATACGTACATCAGGCCACGGAGTACGTATAATCTATCACCGCGTTGCGAGACATCAGAGATAAGTATCGGACTCGCGATGGGGTGCTGCGCGCCTTGGTTAGCTTTCATTATCGGCCGAGGTCGCTGATCTGCGCTGCACCGCCTGCACGCGAGCAGTCAGCCCATATCGGGTTTCAAAAACTCTACAAATGCCCGTTGCGATGCGCTATCAAAAGCGTCGCTGGGGTCGGCCTTTTACGAATGGCCGAAAACCGATTGTGATGTCTTTGGGCGGATGTATTTGTTGTATGCTGCCGTGGCAGCTGAAGTTGACCGGCCTTTTCCAGTACCGGTGAAGAACAATCTTTATCCATCCTCTTCTTCTTCAGTGTATACAAATGCGACAGTGCCGCCACAACAGTTCCCCCTTCAAGAATAAAAAGGAAATGCTATATGCAATATTAGAAACAAGAACACTAGTATAAAACTAACTTCTTCAATCTTTGTGGTCTGGAGATCTTTCTGGCAGACCGTCTTGGTTCCATGGCCACTGAACTGGGCGAATTGATGAGGGGACATCCTGATGCCGGCTAGGTCGATAGAGCCTGCCGGCAACGCAGTCTCCAACAATGTCGCGGGAGGTGATCGTGGTTGTGCGACCATTAAAGGGGGATATGCGGTTGATGATGGGGTCGTTGATGGCGTTGAGAACCATGGGATGTGGCCCAGGGCAGCTTGATGATGTGGCGTGGTGATCGCTGGTATGACGACGAGCCGCTTCCTGTTCCACACTTTCCCATCTTCTAGGCGGTAGGCACTCTTCCCCACCTATTTCACCACCTTAAAGGGACACTGACACCCCCAATTTTTTTTCCTTTTTTGTCAGGCGATTTATTATGGTGTCGGAATACTACCCAACTAATATTTTGCTACAGATTCATGTATTTTTTTAATAAAGCCAAAAAAACGCATATGCTCGAAATCGAAATAGAAACTCCCGCACCTCACGGAGAAGTGGACTAAATATAGTGGAGTGGCGGAAATCACGTAACTACACCCGACCGTGCGTTTTTTTTCTCCGCACGTAGCAGACGAAATGCGTTCGTTCGCCGTGCGATTCCTTTGCAGTTATGTTTGGTCGACTCGCTGTTCTGTAGTTCAAGATGAGTTGTTTTGTACATTTAAGTGTTGGAAATGAGTAGTGAGTGCCCGTGGTGAATTCACGTGATCGGCTTCGAAAAGAATACTCCCAAGATGTTGCGTGAAGAGCTGCCTCACATGTCCTGCATCTGAAAGTGGCATTCTGCGGCAGCGGCAGAGTGCAAAGGTTTCCGAAATATCAACGGGTCGGGATCAATGGCGTGCTGCAACTCCTGTAGAACAGTTACGCGAAGCTCGGAAAGCGGACGCTACCCGATTTATATGCTTCTTGCTTTTTGGTGGGAAGTCACTACATTGAGTTCGCAGGTGTCAAAAATGGAATCCCATACCATTTAGTTCAGCGACGTATCGTCCACAACAATTGTTTTTTTCAGTGATAATTGTTAAAAAAGAAATGTAAACATCGCAAAATGCTTGACAAGAAAAAGATGGTACACCCACACCAGGGATTGAACCCGTGCCCGCTGCGTGTGAATCGGACGTCTTTCCACTGAGCTACTGAAGGAACTCTTTTACGCGTAGAAATAAAGCCGGTAGACTGTATGTCGGAAGTTCGTTGCCGATTTCCCTTCAATACATGCACTCCCGGCTTGAAGTCGGGCAGCACCACGCATAGGCCACATTCGCACCTCGTAAAGAAACCGCACGTGTGCGTATTCAACTCGGAAGTACGCACTTCGTGCTTGACGTTCGAGCGAGCGATGTCTTCAGCCACGAGAAGGGACGACGGCTCGACGACGTCTTCGTGCAATCGGCTTGCTGGTCGGGCGTGTCGTACGGGATGAATATCGGTTCTTTTAATCGGTCCAAAATTTCGCTTTCGAAGGAAGAGAGAATTTGCCGGTACCGTGAACGACAGTTCTGAAGTAGAGGTCCAACGCCCGTCGTCCGCTGCCATCCGCTAGTCCCACGATACGCGAAACGACGCCATGTTCAGAATTATGCAGTGAACGCACAGAATGCTTCCGGTTGTCTGTGCAATTTTTTTTTTTCAATCAACGTATTTGCAGCTTTTTGGAAACCACAAAAAATGGGTTTCAGGCTTTTTTTTCTATTTTTAATATTGACTGTGCGCCTTCAATGACACACGACTTTGATTAAATTTGGTCGTCGCGTCGAAACCTTAGAAAACGGCCCGTGACCACGGGAAAGAGGGTGAGCGTGACTCGAACCGGCCAGTTCTCGATCGGCGGTTTTCGGGCGGAAAGAAACCGAATTTCGAGCCGCAAATTATGTTCTGGGTAGTTGGGCTCTCATATGTCACGTACAACTAAAAACCTCAGCGAGCATAAATACCCTGTCAGTGTCCTTTAAGGGCGCAGGATAGCTGAGGTTACCTCTTGGAATGTGTCCTGGTAGCTTGACCAGTACTTTATCTCCAGGCTTCAGCACGCTGACTCTGACTCCCCGGCGGGCACCCGTACACTTCTTGGACTTCTGCTGATACTCAGTCACTCGTTGTCGCAGCTCTCCCACACTCTTTATTGGTTGCTCGAAAAAATCCTTGGACGGGTCACCTACGATGTCCCACCTTGTCCTTGGAGGGCGTCCATGCAGCAGGAACGCTGGCTTCTTGTCTGTGGCTGCGTGAGGAGTGCAACGGTAGACTCCTAGGTACTCTACCACCGCTTCCTTTGGGGACGCACACTGACTTGCACGAAGTCCTTGAATACACGGTTGAAACGTTCGATCTGTCCATTACACTGGGGGTGGTACACCGAAGAGAAGGTGTGTCGCACTCCCCATTCTGTCAAAACAAACTCAGCAGAAACGAACTGAGGGCCATGATCACTGACAAGTTCATAGGGTAGCCTTCCCGGCTAAACACCGCCCGTAAAAACGAGATGACCTTTCTTGAAGTCACTAGTGCCGTCAAACACACTTCAGGCCACTTGCTGAAATAATCAATTAGTGTTACAGCGCACCGGAACTCGCTTGAAGCATTGGAAAAGGGACCAACAATGTCTATCCCCACTTTTTCCCAGGGAGCAGACGGAAATGCAACTGGTTGTAGGGGAGGTACCACGGACTTTGCACACTTGTCAACTGCTTGACAAACACCACTGGACCTAACAGCAGTTTTAATGTGCTTGTCCATTAAAAGGCCGCCAATACGTGTCTCGAGCCCGCTGCTTTGTTCTTGTTATTCCAGGGTGAGCTTCGTGTTCTAGTTCCACAATCTTCGCAGTAAGAGAGTTAGGAACAAAAATCCGATCCCCCCAAAGCAGCAGTCTTCACTTAAGGGAAGTTCTTCTTTTACTTGGTGAAAAAGTTCCACGTCAGGATGCAGCTTCTTTCATGGTGGCCAGGTGCCGGCTGTCGAAGCAATCACAAGTTGCAGACGGTTCTCCTGGCGAGTTTCTTCGACTAACTATTGCTGCGATACACACACAGAAATAGCACAGACAACCTCGTCTTCCTGGGTTTCCCCGGAAAGACGAGGTTGTCTTTCATGAAATACGAAGTTGCCTTTCATCGAATCAAATAAGTGTAATACCAGAACGCCGACTTCCACGGCGTTGTTCCTGAACAGGCGATGGCGATGACTACGAGCTCCCGCTCTTTACAAGCATCATTGCGTATTATGTAATTTGTCGTTCGCACGATGGCGAGGTCACGGTGGAAACCGCGACAGGGCACCAAACTAAGCGGCTGTCAAGTAACAGTTCTAAATAAATCCGGTAAACGCCAACTGTCGGCACGCCGTTCAACAACAACGCACCGTTGTTCAGCTTGTTTTCCAGACAGGTTGACAAATGTAAACAGCTGCTTGGTATGCTTACACCGCAACACGACCACGGTAATAAGAGTAGTTCTTTTGTCGTACAAGGTCTTGCAATAGCTAATTTAGCGGCTCAGTCTTGCCCACAAACTCATTTTCGTACAGCAAGATCGTCGTCTTCCGTTGCTCCGGTCGAAAACCTCAAAGCTACACCATCGTGCGCGCTGCAACCACCAATATGTCTCACCGCAGCGAACTGCCGACAATGGCCTATTCCAGAACTCGTTAACACGAAAGAACTGTTGCCTGCACGCGACACGAGCGAGGGTAAATTCGTTACTTGAAAGTTGAAACAAGGCGCCCCTATCGATCGAGCCCCGGATCGTGCACGCGCATTCATGCAGTTGGTTCAACGTTGGTCCAGCAGTTGCTGCTGCCTTCTCGCGCCGTTCTGCGCGTGCTCTGCTGCCCCACGTTCCATTCGCTCTCAAGAAGCCATGGAAGAAACATCGGAGCAACCGACCAAGAAGCACGAAGAAGCCAAGATACGCCGCGAGTCGCATCACGTAAGCTAAGCTCACTCGAGAAGCGTCACAAATTACCATGGACGCAAGCCCTTCTCCCAGCACCCGGCCACTATCATTGTGAGAAGGGTTGTAATTGAATGATGACATTTCCAACGAAAAAAAACAGATCCACGCGTAATACCTTGCACGTAACGTCATTCAGTGGCTTGGGATGTCCTGACTCCCTGACCCGCCCTCCCTCCTTTCATTCAGCATGTGTAAAAATGCAGGGCAAGGAAAGGGCGTGGCCCGGGGGGGGGGGGGTCAGGACATTCCGACCCCACTCTAAATCCGCCACTACATGACGTTACGTCCTTCCTTACTCCCCCCCCCCCTTCTCTAGAAACAGCTGTATCCCCCCGACGTTATCATGATGCTGGCGGTCGTTTCCACTTGTTCTGGCCGAGAACACAAATTTGGCGGTGAAAAATTAGGCTGCAGAAGGTACGCACTCAGCAGAAAGGTCACCGCACGTGTTAAGGAACATCAACTTCCTACATGGACCGTTTCCTGCCGCACACACGCATTGTGGATGCTCGCTGTCAACGCCAGCAGCGTACAAAGCACGCCACCCGTCTCCGGTCTAGAAACCAACCCATCACACCATCATCCATTGGCGCGCAGGACTCTCATTATGCCGTTCCATTCGCCGGGAGAGACTGGAAAAATTGGTGGCTACGCGCATCGCGGCGCTGTGCGGCAAAAATAGTTTTAATGCGAATAGCATTCTTTGGATACTTCACGCACTTTTCGTCTATGTACATCTTATCTAGGCTATCTAACCTCTTACGCCGCGGGTCGATAAATAAATAAAAAAGACCGGCGCCGGCTGGGATTCGAACCGTTGACCCTTTGATCAGCAGGCAGACGCGCTAACCACAGAGCTATGAAGGCAGTCATTCAACGCACTCTAAACGGTTGTTTATATCTTTACCATAGGACGCGCTTTACAGCGCTGTTACAGCTCGGTGCGCGCGCGTTCCATGCACGAGGGCTCATTCCGCTCTCGTGAGGCTGAGCACGGCCGCTAGCATCACCCTCTCCCGCGCTCGGGAGAGGGTGATGTAGCGGCCGTGCTCAGCCTCACGAGCGGAATGAGCCCTCGTGCATGGAAGCGCGCGCACCGGCTAGCTGTGACAGCGCTGTAAAGCGCGTCCTATGGTAAAGATATAAACAACCGTTTAGAGTACCGTTGGTTGAGACTAGCTGAGACGCCAGAAAGTCTGGTCGGTACCATTTTGAGTGTTTGTGCGTATGGCGCGTGCTTTGCTCGCCTTCCTAAGTGACACAAACGCACGTGCTGGGCTGCGGAGATCGTGCGCAGGGCTGTGAAAGTGTCAACAAATTTAGAATCGCCTCAAGAGTGGGCTGGCGTATCCAGAGTGTGCCGGCCACCTGACGAACGCGCATAACTCCGCACCGTTTGATGCTATTCGCATTAACGTAGATAATCATTCCCAAAGGATGGGTTCTGCTGACTTTTTTTATTATTATTTTTTTATCGGGTTTGCTTGCTTGGTTGCTTGTTTGGGCCTGCTGGCATGCAGGGAGTATTTGCTGGGTGAACAGTGAAATGTTCTCGTTTGCGGGAATTGGCTTACACGTTCTCTTGAACAAACCGTGAAAGCGAGCCTTTTTTTCGCAAAGCCGTCCTCAATTCCCTCGATAACCAGCTCGGAAGCGTCCTCGGTTTAACAAGCCTTTTAGGTACAGTCGGCACGGAATGAAACGCGAACAAGGAGCGCATGGTTTTCGACCCACGCTGAGTCACCTAGAGACGCAACACCGAAGGTTTGGATGCACTGAGCAAGAGTCTAACACATCGAAGGAGGAGTTATCTTCTTGCAGCTCCCATCTGGTTCAGGTGGTGCAGCATCTAGCGAAAACCATCCACCCACTGTTCGCGTTTCATTCCGTGCCGACCGTACATACTTGTCCATAGCCTTTTTTATTATCGACGTCAACTTTCTCGCTGAAAAATCTGCGTCATTCGAATCATATAGCTCAGCCCACGCATACGATTCAACATGCCTGAATCAGGCTGAAGTAATCTCCCTTTTCACAACAGTAAATGCATTTGGAAAGTTCTCGCGATAAACATGGCAAGTAAAATTCGGCTTCAAAGGGCGGATGATGAGCATCGACCCTCACCAAGCGGTGTGACGAAGACGTTATCGCGCCGACTGGGAAGCTTGATAAAGGAACGTCAGGTGTATTGTCTGATACGTTCGTAAGATTATTGTGTTGAGAAAAGGCCATAAAGATCGATAAGGGGCAGAAACCAAGAAGTTTTGCTTTCTGTCAGATAATCGCAACCATCAAGTCTGCCAAGGGCCCAGTCTACGCCTGGAAGGTTGAAATCGCCAAATATTTGTACTTCGTTTTCGCTATAAGTAAGTTGACTTGTTAATGCGTCAAAGTGTGAAATAAATTTTGAGCATTCAGATTTAGGCGAAAAATAGTAGTTTCCAATAAGGTATCTACTACGATCGCGCAATAAAATTTCGAGCCATATGCGCTCATAGCGCCATGAGTCATCACAAGTCTCAAGGTCAAGTCTCGGGACCGCAATTAACACCCCTCTGCCGAAACGCTGACCAGTGGCGCTATAGTCGCGGTCACGGCGAAACACAGAGTAGTCGTTCGTAAAATACTGGGAATTCATGTATTTCGCTACATAACCAAGTCTCAGTAAGACAGATTATGTCACAAGAGGAAAGCGCTAGAGGTTCGACAAAAATTCATCTGCCATCTTCCGTAAACCGCGAACATTTTGGTAGTATATCTTAATTGTGCTCTTCGACGCTACCATTTTGATCTATCGATTTAGACACGCGCGACACGTCCAGTTTATCGAAGAACTGGTGAAACAGGCACCCTTCTGGCCAGACTTCGTGGCTATTTAAAAAGCCTCTGACACGCCAAAAAAAATTTTTTTTTTCATGCTAGGCGTTAAAATGGCATATGAGGACATTACAAAAATTTTTTTTACTATAGAGTAGCGTAGTTTTTTTTATAAAAAATAGAAATACGCGGCCCAATTTAAAGTTCCAGCCGTACACTGTGACGTAACAGTGTACCGCAAGGTGTCGGGGCGGTCAGAAGGGAGGCATCTCCGGAAGTCACGTGAGTCGTATCCCTCCTCATGCTTACCGCGAGCGCGTGTAATATATTTTTTAATATTTTTGTTATTCTCTGCACCTCCACGAGCGATCGAAGCAGACAAGGTTTCTTTTATTTGCCTTTAATCGCTTAATGTTGCTGTAAAGGTAGAAGAAGCGGAGTCAGTGAATTGACGTGATCAACTAATGCCTAGAAGGTGCTGTGTGAGGGACTTTCCCGGTATTTCAGCAATTGAAGAAGAGATCACACTGCATGAATTTCCGAGAGACATACATCGGCCGCATGTTAACCTAGTAAACAAGTTCTACTCATGTTCTAGACAAAATACGTACTTTGTGCTCGACGTTTACTTGTACTCGGTACACAAACCAGTTCGTATTCTTTAGACGGCAGGCATCTTTAGCCTGGAGAGTATCCGATGATTCAACAACCTCGGTGTCTGAACCTTCAGCAATGCGATCGGGCGTGTCGTATGCTAGCAATCCTAATTTGTGCGAGCGTTCTAAATTTTTTTTCTTCAAAACTTGATAGCTTGTTTTGCGCGCAGTATAGCTCTGTATCATCGGACTGACGGCATGCACTCGTACACTGGCTTGTACTCGCCACGCTTTCATCATTGACCTCCATCACGTCGATCCACTGACTCTTCGTCCTCAAATTTTACAGCACGCAAACGAACCAACGGTGTAGCGATAAAGAGCTAGTGGAACTGAAACTTCGTTTTCTACAATCGCTCGTACAAAGAGCAGAGTAAAACAAAAAAAAAAAAGAATTCTTAGGCACGGTCGCGGAGAGCACGAGGAGTGAAACTCACGTGACTTCCGGTGAACCCACGTTTAGTGACGTAGGTCGATGCCTCCCTTCTGACCGCCCCGACACCTTGCGGTACACTGTTACGTCACAGTGCACGGCGGGAACTTTGAATCGGGCCTCGTATATCTATTTTTTATAAAAAAAACTACGCAACTCTATAGTGAAACTATTTTTTGTAATGTCCTGATATGCCAATTCAACGCCTAGCATGAAAAAACAAACAAAAATTTTTTTTGGCGTGTCAGAGGCTTTTAAGTTTACGAACGCTTTCCACGAAAGACGCATATAAACATCCCATGTGCATGGGATGCCCGTATGTGTCTCGAAATAACGCCGAGTGTTCAAAAAGATTTCGCAGCTTTTTCCAGCTTTCAAAAGACATTGTAGTTACACTCGGGGACAACTTTCTGTGGCAGTCGAAGGTCTCCCATGGACTGAGCACTGATTAAAGCTGTGAGCGCGCCCTCCTCGACTCATCCGAAAGGCCTCAGAAAACTCAAACTTTTGGTTAGGGTTTCTGAACAAAACAGCTTTGCCAGATGGCATGCCAACGAGCACGAGACGCCGTTCCCGGACGATGCCGCACGAAGAATTTGCCATTTTGGAATTCTTCACTTGAAGAATGTGTTTTGGTAGCCACACTCGACTTGTGAAAGTATCGAAACGTCCACCATGATACCGGTTTCTAGACGACAACGGCAAAGGAAGGGCGTTGTTCGAAGCTTCTAAGAAACAGCATGGAGGCGTGTGAAATTTCAGCTCAATAAAAGCTATATATCTGCGTGTTCTGTAATCAAGTATCTTGAAATTTTCGCTTTTCTCTTCCGCCATACAGAATCAAACGACTGAAAAAGATTTGTAACTATTTTTATAAAAAAAAAAAAAGTTTAAGCCAACGCGAGAAGCTGCGAGAGACAGCCATATATCATCCGGGCTGAAATCAAACAGTTTTTGAGCGGAAGAGAGCCACTAGTGTGGCCGTCCTTTCTTTTCGGTTCATTTCATGGCTACTGTCACGAGCACCGAATAAATACAGGATGTCTACAGTGCATGAGATTTGCCGAGCTCAGGGGCTTATATAGATCCTCCAAATAATTAATGGCAGTTTTATTTCCTTCATCGTCGCCTTCTATAACACAGCTTTCTCTGTCTACTTTAATGTCGCCTTTCCACCTGTCTCCGTCTTGGAGTCGTCGCGAGAGTCCAATCGGCGAGCTCCGTAAACTTCGGCCACACATTTGTGTGGGGCGACTAGTCTATAGAGCCCGAGGTGTTTGAATTTCCGCCCGAGTATATTTCCACCTCACGGGTCATCGTTGGGGCATCACGTTTCACGCAAAGCTGACGTCGGCTAAGCAGAAGGCGCGGTTTGTTACGTGCATGGTTTCTCGAGTTTCAATTCCAGTGTGAGTCTGGAAGAGGAGTTATCACCGTGCCCACCAGAAAATACGCCAGCGGTTGCGGAATGCGATGATAATCTACTCATCCACGTTCCTCAACCGCTAGCCTTGTACCATGCTCCACGAGTGGTAACTTTAGTGCACTATACGCTTCCCACCCGCTCCAAGTCTTTCTGAAAATTGCTGATTTAGTGGCTTTCGATGACGCTGAGCAAGTTTCTAAATGGAAACATATGTCTATTTTCATTAATTAAAAAGTTAATTAACGAATTTTAGTTAATTAGCCTACTTATCGCAAAGATTAGCCACTCACATAATGTCCCCCTGGCCGTATAACTCACCTCCACAAGCCGCATAAGTGTAACTTTCACGGCTTTTTGTCAACAAATGTGTAAAACTTAAAAAAAAAAAAAAAAAACCTATATATATCGACATCTTGTAGACCCTGGGATGGGGAGCGGATAATATGCCGTGTCCTTATTTCTTATGTCATGAGATCGAAGAAAAAACGGAGCGTTTCATTGCGGATACCCTATGCATTGACTCTTTGTCACCCAGCCAGACACTAACCCGAAAGATTAGTGAAGCCCCGTTGGTTCATGAACGTTCCTCTGAGGTGAAGCAGCAGGACGGCAACCAAGGATCACAACGCTAAAACGACCCTTCCCCTGCTTCTTTCTACGCTCCTTAGAAATTGTCCCATTTCGAACTTATATCAAAACGGGGACATATGTGTCTCGTAACAATTTGGGGATATTTTTTAATCTTTGGAACAGAGAGATAGTGTACGAGCCACAAAAAGACACAAATTTAGCAGACGGTGTTAACGTAACACAGACTCCACGCGACGCCATGACATCACGTGCCACAGCGACGTCACGTGCCATTAAATTACCCCTCAATTTAGACGAAATTTATATTTCCGCTAGATTTAGCGGGTCATGACGTGCACGTACACGAAACGCACGGGGGATCCGCTCCGAAACCTCGCTAATAACGGAGACCGCCGTAATAACACAAACGCTCGCCAAATAACCATATCCGTCGAAGAGCGGAGGAAATCACAGGCAGGGTTTTCGCCACACGCAGAAACGGAAGCGTTCACGGACCGCCCAGCCGTCGACCTGGAGAGCAGGGGAGGCTAGAGGAGCCTCCCCGGCGGACGGGGACCCCAAGCCCTTTTCCTCCAGCGTCAAAGAAGACGAGTGCCCGTTCTCGGTAGCGTTAGACGCCGGGCAAAGGAAATCCGCGGACTCCAAGGACAATCCCGCCGCTGAACCGGTCGTCGTCACTGCAGCCGTGCCACCAAAGAGTGTCTCCACGAGCGAGACTGCGGCTGACGCCGACAGAGGTGGGTGGCGCCGACAGAAACAAAGCATTTGGGATATGAGGTTCGACGCGGAACACGTCGCACTTCAAATTTTAGACGCGAAGCTAGCTCGGCTCGTCAAAGGAAACGGTCAACCAAGCCCGTTTCTCGATGAAGGGAAGACATCATTTTGAATTTGGAATGTACGGGCTCCAATCTGCTCATCTTCGCCGAGGGGGCCGCAGACACGAAAATCCATATCGGCGGAACACGCCTATCCCGAAAGCGCGTAGGACTCGGAGAGTCTGACCGTATGATATAAATTGAGGCTGCAACCGCGAATTCCAAAACCCGTCGAGTTCCGGCCATTACGGTATCGAACGGACCGGTTGCTCCGTTCATCGTGCTGTGGCCGCCGCTCGTTGCAGCCAAGCTGGAACGAGAAAACAGAATGGCCGTAATCGGGCACACAGCGAGGATTGACTAATCGATTGATTTGCAAAGAAAAGAAAAAGCATAGAATAGGAAATTAAACGAACGAGTGTCATCTTCACGGTCGGCTCCCTGGCCGCCGTCGAACCGTATTCAGCCGCAGGGCCCTTCCTCCTACCGGAGACCCCTTCGAGTCCGGCACCAGGCGCCCACACCCCGGACCCCGAAACGAGTCCCCTCACGGCCGGCCGAACCCCGGTCCCAGCCCGCGACTCGAGCACCGCGAGCCCCATGTCGGGCTTCCTGAGTCCCACGGCCCCCACCCCGACGGACGCTGAAGGTCTCTCCACGCGGGGACCCTACGGGGGCTTCGCAACTCCGGACGGCGTCGCGGGCGCCTTCACCCCGGCGACGGGGCTGGCGAGTCTCCCGTCGCGACCGCTGGCTCCCGAGTCGCCCGTGGGCAAGGTCGTTCGAGGGGTCATCGCCACGAGGCCGAGCTGTCCGCCGGCTTGCGTAGGCGCGGTCACGGCCGTCTGTCTCGCCGGTCTCGTCGTGCTCCTCATCAGGGTGCTCGCCTACAACGCCTCGGGCAAGACCGAGTCCAAGACGGGCAACGCCAGCGTCTACTCGCTCCAGGCCCCCTTATTCGCCCCGCTCTGAAAAGGACGGCCGCCGAAAGCGCGCACCTGGGCATAGGGTCGTCGGACGATCCCGAAACGACGGGTGGACAGCTGCGCGCTTCTCAGAGCGACGCATACATAAACAGCTGGATTTGTAGTGCGCGGCGAACATTTCAAAGCTATATATATATAAGTCGAATAAATTAGCCAAGAAAAAAACAAAATGTTAATACAACTTTAATCTTTTTTTTTAATTTTTAGATAAAATTACGAAGGGCGCAGTGCTATGCATGATGCTGACACTGAACGGGCAAAGTCTGTCTTCTCATGGCGGCGCCATCCTATATATGCGTAATAGAACCTTTTCAAACACCGTCAAGCAACATTGGCGGTCGCCATTTTCTTGGACACGAAGTGTGCGATTGGATCCGAGTCCTTGCCGAGCGCTGACGCAGCCGTCGTGTCCAATCATATGCTTAAAGTGCGCGCCCACGCAATGGCCCACAAGCGCTCTGTCCTGTCCCCTCTTCTTTTCCTTGGTGTTTGCGCTTTTGAATTTTTATGTATGTATGTATGTATCTTTTATTTCAGACACAAAAAAGGGTCTGGGGGCTGGGGCAAAAGAAGACGAGTTGTCTTCTGACAAGGCTCCAGCCCCTTTTTACAGCACTCGGAGGAGAAACAAGCACATATACAAAAAAATATACAAATATACAGCAATTTCAAAATCCACAACAGACAATAACACATAATTATCAACTTCGTAATAACTGCAGATCATGAGTGATTTAAGATATATTCTACAATCCTTTTTTTAAATTGGAAAAACGAAATGTGTGCTTGGGCCATTTCTGCTATGTTTGGGTGTGTGTTTAGTAGATCTGGCACGAGATATGTAAGGTGCTGTGTACCGTAATTAGTTCGAACCCTAGGTTTCGTATACTGCGCACTTCTGAGACTGTAATTTGCCGAAGTTTGATCGAAGATATAAAGACAGGGCGCCTGGTTCTGTCTAGTTTTATTAAAAATAAAAATTGATAATTTAAGAAGCAGGATTTGATCTATATTTAATTTTTTATACTTTTGAAATGCTGGGAATGAGTGTTCGTACCTTTTAAGGTTCTCAATAAATCGAACAGCCTTCTTTTGCAAAATAAATAGTTTTTGCTTATTTGTTTTTGTAGTAGTTCCCCATACTAACATACAGTATGTTAAGCGTGAGTAGACAAGCGAATAGTATAATTGCAGTTTCAAACTTTTTGGTAGTAATTGTCGGAATTTGTTTAATATTCCTATTGCTCTTGCAATATCAACCCTCATTTTTTCAATGTGTACATTCCAACTGAGTGTTTCTTCAAACCACACAACAAGAAACTTGTGATATTTAACGCCCTCAATTTTTTCCCCGTCAAAAAAGATGTTCAATGTACGCAAAATAGGTTTGTTTTTTGATCTGAACAATACATATTTTGTTTTACTAGTGTTAAGGTTAAGCTGGTTGCGCTTTAGCAACAATAATAATTTTCTGAGCCAACTATTTGCAAATTCCTCGAGCTGATCCAAATTTTCACTAGAAAAAAAGACATTAGTATCATCAGCATATAAAATAATATCACGCGATTCAGGTATATTCACAATATCGTTTATATAAATTAGAAATAATAGAGGCCCCAGTATGGAACCTTGCGGAACGCCATATATTATCGGTGCGAGTTGAGATTGAAATCCATTAAGTACCGTATATTGAGAACGAGAATATAAATAGCTGCGAATTAATTCTAGTGCATTACCTCCAATTCCGTACGCTGATAGTTTCTCCAGTAAAATTTTATGTTTTATTGAATCAAACGCCTTTCTGAAATCCAGGAAAATCCCAATGGTATATGCATCGTTTTCTATATTAGAAATTATTCTATCTTTGATATATATTAGGGCTGATTCGGTTGATTTCCCTTTCTGAAAACCAAACTGTTTGTCAGTTATAACATTATTAATAGTAAAAAACCTGTACAATCTTGAATTAATTATTTTTTCTACAACCTTGGAAAAAAGTGGTAGTACAGATATCGGCCTGTAATTATTAAGGTTCTCATATGTGCCTCCCTTGTGGATAACACTGATTTTAGCAATTTTCATTTTTTCTGGGAATATACCAGAAACCATTATTTTATTACAAAGATCGACAAGAGGAGGCAACACCAACTCCGTTACTGCTTTAATAGGGGTAACCTTGATATCATCAACACCACTTGCGCAGTTATTTTTTAAGGACCTTAATATGTTGCGAACTTCTGTTTCATCTGTTGGTTCTAAAAATATTGAGCTTAATACCGGAACAGTGGCGCTTAATAAATTGAGCTTAATACCGGAATACTATGGCGAACTCGTATAACTGGCGCAGCAGCAACTAGATGGCGCGCCCTTTCGAAAAAGCTTCATATGGGGTGGGGCGAGTACAGGAACGAAAAAACGAAGTGCCTCGGGCCGCTCCCGCGATAGCATAGCGCAGACTTCGTCCAATGCGGAACGCAAGTTTATCTGCTTCATGCGCAGGGGTCGCGGTGGCGTCAGAGGGACGCCGAGCTCTGCTTGAGAGCCACTAAATGAGCTGCGCTTATAAGTATCGGCACTCCGTTTCCCGACACTGTTGTGGGCGCCGCCATTTTGGTGCTTGTGCAGAGCAGACGCAACTGCCGATCGTCATGATTCAAAAGTGCGCCTTCCTCAGCATTACATTCGGGGTTAGGAAGCTCATGTAATATTGCTCTGCTCTGTCGCGAACTGTTTAAACATTTGTGGAGGGCGGAACGGCGCTTCCTATGATTTCAGATAAAGTTTCAGATAACTGGCCACCATCATTTTAAGACACAACATGGCCAATTGTCGTTATTCTGAAGCGTAGCTTATTTAGTGGCACCACGCTGATTGGCTCCGGTAAGAAGGATAGTGGGTAGACCTCAAGGCACTCATAGCGTTGAGGCCCATCATTATCCTTCTAATCAAAGCCAATCGGAGCTCGGCGTCCTTCTGACGTCACCGCTAACCCTGCGCATGAAGCAAACGACTTGCTCTCCGCATTGAAAATAAATGAACGGGGGAAAAATCGAATCAAAAGCTTAAAAGCTCGTCAGGAAATAAAACGGAAGAAGAAAAGGAATTCTGGTGAAACCCGGCTAACCCAGCCGAGGGAGGGGGCCCGAAAATCTGCGGCTGTTTAAATTGCGGGTAGTTGTTTGGGTTCGGGTTAGGGGTCCTTTCGGTCGAAGAAGCTCAGCAATGGCTTGTTGAGATAACACGTCGACATGGTTTGCCGAATGCTACGTCTCGGAACCGTTGCTCAGCTGCGGTCAGGATAGCGACTCCGAGAGAAAAGACAAAATGGTGTTGTATGTTTATACAGCCTGAAGTTGGTCTTCCACAAAGGGTGACTTGTCTGTCAGCTGGAGATGAGCAATTTAGCCAGTGCAGTACGACCGCTGGCCTGGGGTCTTGCATGTGCGCCACGCAGTATAGTGATACACGACCGCACGCCGGTGCGATGCTCATCCAGATCGCAACAGGCAGGGGTGGGGCTCGAACCCAGGATCCCTGGGTTCAGCAGCGCGAGCTTTCGCTCCAAGTGCGTCGAGCTGGGTGTGCGCTTTAGCCCACTCGGCCACCGATTCCCCCACTCCGCACTTGCTGGAGTATGTATTCTGGGCTACTCATTTTGTGCGCAAACGGCTGACTGGCTCCTTGATCATGTCTAGAAAATGTTCTGGAAGCAACCGATTCAATTTTAAGCTTGCAGCGCCCGTCTTAGTGCGGCCGATGCACACGCCGTGACCAGTTCTAAAATGCGGTATGTACCGTTTGTTTTTGAGCCGATATGACCCCAAAAAAGTGCTCAGCCAGCTGTGCTAAATAAAAAAAAAGAAAAAAAAATGAAAGAGCTTGGTTCACTGTGTCGATTCACTGGCGTGTGGGCTTTTATTTATTCGCTTTAAAGTTGAAATGCAAAATTTCCAGCCAGGATCTAGGCAAAGGACTTCCGATCCCATACAAAAGTTTCAAAAGACGCAACTCTATAGCGGCCAGAGCGACGACGGATCAGCGCTCCGCCGATCTACCGCAGGCGGCTATCGTGGTGGTGGTGATGCTTCCTGGCTTTCGTCACCTCAGCCATCGGTCAAGATGTTGCGCACGCGCGTCCGCGAGGGGACAGCTCTTGCGGCACAATCGGCGCGCACATGACCATCGCGCGTGACTGAGGCAACGAGTGCCAGCCGGGCATAAAGGGACTTCCGTCGAGTGACGAAAAGCGACGAGCTCTGGCAATGCTCGAGGCACTGTATGCGCGCCCTCCTTTTCCCCACCACTGCCCTTTTCGATCTGAATGAGCATCGTACCGGCGTGCGGTCGTGTATCCTTACTACGCGGTGCACGTTAAAGACCCCAGGCCGGCGGTTAATTGTAGCACACTGGCTAAATTGCTCATCTAAAGCTAAGAGACAAGTCGCCCGTTGAGGCAGACTAACTTCAGGCTGTGTAGACATATACCTACAACCCTAGAGTTCCTGTACATAGGCTCTGTACGGGAGCCAGAGTTGCGCGTTCATCCCCGTAGCGCCGTCTTTCCTGCACAGCATGTTGATCCCGCTCGTCACGTGACTGAATTCGGCGAATAGCGGCGCCGCGCATTCGAGGCGCGCGGCGCGCTCAAAAGCAGGGAACGTACGCCGGGGCGCGTGCAACGTCTACTTTCCTGCACGGCACTTGATCCGACTCCCCACGTGATCGGATCTCGGCGAATAGCGGCGCGGCGGCACGTGGAAAACAGACGCGAAACTCTTGGTCCCGTAGGGAGCCTATTAGCGGCGAGATGTTTCGGTGGCGCCCCCGTTTGGTTACCTTTCGTGACGTCATTATCTTGTGAACAACAAGTTCGATGGTGTTTGTAATGGGCACGGTGGAAGCCTGAAATCATGGCGCTCTCAAAGCAACACTGCCAACACCGTCAAAGTTGAAGTTCTTACGATCCTCTTATTTCCGTCGATGAGATATCCTTTGCTGACGTCATAGTCAGCATTCGGTCAATTGTGATGGGCTGACCACAGCGACGCTTTCGATCGCTCACGTCGCCAATACAACCCCAGAGCCGTATATTGGGAGAGTTTGGCCAATAGGCGGAGGAGCAAAGGCCGCCGCCAGCGCCGAATATTCCCTCCGCGGTTAGACCGTAAACTAAATATGTGCCAACGCGTCGACCAATGGAAACGAAATTTAAAGCGTGAAATAGAAGCGTTCGATCTCGCAGCAGCACAACGACGACGACGACGTATAGAGGATGCCACGCCGGGCGTCGGCGGTACTTCAATCTAAGCCCTGGGTCTCGGTACAACGGAGGGCGGCAGCTTTCTGCTTTGACTGGGCTACCCCATTGGAGCCTGATGCTTCGACCCCAGTGAGCGACAGCACCATCATGCTCCTGGGGCTCCTTTGTGCAACCGTGCACCGATCGAACGGCAGGCTGCAGATCCCCTGGGCCCGCTGCTGACCCACCTCAACGAAATATGGACATCTTCAAATTGGACTGACATCCTCCGCAATAGCAACAAACCATCTCGTCGTCATCTTGCATGTTTATACTCATCGCATTATCATGTTGCTTAGACGCGGCACCGCGGGCCTCCATGAAGCGGGTTTCACATGCAGCGATTTTGGCCCCGGCGCGATTTCTGCCGTCGCGGCGCTCGTGCCGCTCAACCGCATGGTGCTGGCCAGAGCGCCGCGACGGCGGAAATCGCGCCGCTCTAGGGCCAAAACCGCTGCATGTGAACCAGGCTTAAAGGCTGAACTCCATGGGACGAATATGCTGCGAATAACCGACGAATTTTGCCCGGCGGCTTTTGCACGGCGCGTGGAATCAACACAGTGGCTGCTATGTCGCGCGCAAAGCGAGCGTGCCGTCGGGCGGCGTTCGCCAGTTATTCGTCACATAATTCGTTCCATGGAGTTCAGCCTTAAAGGCTGTCACACTCCATGGTGACGAATATGCTGCGAATAACCGACGAATTTTGCCCGGCGACTTCTTGCTCTGCGCGTGGAATCAACACAGTGGCTGCTACGTCGCGCGCTAAGCGAGCGTGACATCGGGCGGCGTTCGCCAGTTATTCGTCGCGTAATTCGTTCCATGGAGTTCAGCCTTAATACGGGCTGCGGCCTTTCCGCGGTGCCGCCGCTCCCCAGAGCCAAATAAAGATATTATTATTATTACTAAAACAGTGCAAAGGGTGGGGCGCGCGAGCGTCTTGAGACGCGGTTTGCTCGGCTCAGGTTGAGCCGGTCCCGCACGGCTCGTGCGCTGGCTTTGGCAGTGCTTTGCTTCCCCAGTCTCAGCTGAGACACTGTTTCTAGGAAGTCGGCCCTGGTTTGGACCGCACGTTCGTTTCTTCTACCGTTGAATATGGACGTGACGAAACCCTAACATGCGCCAAGTTTTCAGTCACCAAGAGTTATACCTTTTCACTCTAGCGACGCTAAAGGGCTTAAATTAGTCGTGTCACATATTTAGAAATCACGACCACCGCTAGGGGCTGTTTCGAGGCCTGTGGTTGGCCCTGAGATGCTCGCCTATTCAAACCAATGTATGGCCAAACTCTCCCAATAAACAGCTCTGTACAACCCCAGAGCCGTTTATTGAGAGAGTTTGGCCATACATTGGTTTGGATAGGCGAGCACCTCGGGGCCAACCACAGGCCGCGAAACAGCCCCTAGCGGTGGTCGTGTGATCTAAATATGTGACACGACTATACTTGGTTTACCTTATGTGCGAGCGAAGGCAAAACTGGAAGCGCGAGCACGGAAGCTCCGTGCGTTCAGGCTTTGCTCGAGCGCGCGAGCTGGGGAGAAGTGCAAAAAGCGCTGGTCTCGCGCTTCTAGCTTTGGCTTCGCTCGCAGATAAAGTGAAACGAAGTATAATTTGAGCCGTGCCGAGCGGAACTCCGCGTCTCAAGACGCTCGCGCACCCCACCCTTTGCACTGTTTTCTTTCAGCCAGTCTCAGGACGCTGTTCTAGCAGTGCAGACAAAGGCATGGGCACGAGCGCGTGGCTTTGGAAAGTGCCTCCTATGCACGAGGTCTCGTACAAACGAAAGCGTTTCGCTGAGCTAGGCTCACGCGCCTGTGCCTTTGTCTTCACTGCAGACATTTGTGAGATGGAGTAGAGGTCTCCTGATTGGTCGACGCTGTGTCACAAATTTAGTTTACGCTCTAAGCGTGGGGGAATCTTCGGCGCTGGCGGCGGCCTTTGCTCCGCCTATTGTCCAAACTCTCCTAATATACGGCTCTGTACAACCCGTTATACAACCCAATCTTTGCGCGCCCTCTACATTTGCGACCCGAGTGCAGGAATAACCATTTGCGGCGTTAGATTGGCATCAGCTCGCGTGACCATTGTTCTCTTTTCTAGGAGCTTTCCTGCAACTACGAGAGAAACCCAATTCCCGTTTCGTGTGTTGCAAACGTCGAGGATTTCTCCTGAACTGTTTTTAGCGAAACTTATAAGAAAATCGGCCTCTTTAGAAGGGCCCCAAACTAAAACGCGTGCATCTTCAAAAAAAAAAAAAAAGGGAGGGGGGGGGATGAAGAAGGCGTTACGAAGGGAAAACAATTACGTCTTCGTGTCATTCTAAAATCTAAAACTGTTCGCTGACGCATTCGTGAAGCGAAAAATTGCAAAACTCTGAGCGTCGCTCCCTGTAGCGTGATACTGGAAAAAAACACTAATGGTGCAAAAGTGCTGCCTTTTTTTCCTTTTTTTTCCATTTGGCGTTTTTTATTTTTTTTTTTTGCTTCTAACACTTTAAGGGCTTAGTTACATCAAAAGGCAAAACATTACTTTTTTTACCTTTTATTGTGATTGAAAAGTAATGGGAAGGCGTTAACACCCCTGCCCGTTTCAATCTAAAAAAAAGGTGGCGGAGTGAGAATAAATGCCCTCTCCCTCTCACACCACTTGTCTGCTCCGCCGAGTGGGCTGTACGGTACCTAACATGCGGCTGGTGCCGAAACTTGGTTTAAAATCGCATCATTTTGGAAATTCCAAGCGCAGCGATGCGCGAATTTTGATATGCAAGCTATCATGTAATGCTATCCTCGATAAAAAGACTAACCGGGTCCAACGATTTTTGTACTTTGCGTAAATGCCACTTAGAATTTTTTTATATTTATATTTTTAACCAACATAGAAAAAGTAGAAACTAAAATTGAAAACACGCCTCCTCAAACCTTTTGTCAACGTGTTAACAAGCGTCTTTTTTTCTTTTCTTTTAAGTAACAGGGGAAGCATACGAGTCCAGGTCATTGTTGTCGACGTTAAAGGAGAATTGCACGCGTGTCATAGGTGATCCAAAATTTACATTCATTGGGTAAAATAAAAAGAAAGCTCTAATGTGCTTTCTTTGAACACAAAAGGAAATGCCACTAAGAAGCTACGGGGCATCAATTATGCCATTCACTACTTAATATATATTTAAAAAAACATGTCTCTCATCTGCCTCCTATCGTACAAAGGTACCAGGCCAAACTAGTTAGAAGCATTTCATGGTCAAAATAAATACGCCTCCCAGTCCATCTATCGTAAGTAATTAACACGAGACGACACTGCACTCTTTACAAAATAAATGAATGGATCGCACCGACAAAATTCCACACGAGTGAACCGAATTCCACCTTGGATAAAACAATGGCTCGAAATAGATGAATCATACTTATGAGACCTAAAATGACGCGCAACTCGAGAGATGATGCCCAGCACTTGTAAAGAATCACTGCCAATTTTCGAAACATGCGCAGTAAACAAAGGGCGTGAATCGAACCGCACACCAAGGTCACGAATACTAGCCGACCTCACAATTATCGAACTAAATATAGAATATGAATAAACGTTACAACTAGTTTTGCGTGTAAACGAAGCAACTTTAGTTTTACAAGGGTTGAGCAGAACATTATTTTTCGTGCACTAGCTTTGAACTGCATTAACATCGGCTCGCAGCATAAGGCAGTCTGTGATTGTATTCCACGATAAACCTTCACATCATCAGCCTACTGCAGTAGCTCTGAATGCTGCACAGAACATACTGAATCGTAAACAAAAACGTTGAGAAGAAGTGGCCCAAGATTGGACTTTTGTAGCACTCCCGAGTTCAAAGCAGAGGGCGATAAAAACAATCCCGCACACGACACTTTGTTTAACCTTCGACCCAAATGTCTTGACAGCCAACTACACAATGGCCGAGTCAGGCCCAAAGCGAAAAGGTTTGCTATCAACAACTTATGAGCGACAAGATCAAACGCTTTTGCGCAATAAAAGTAAATGGCATCAACCTGCCCCGTGATGTGACCTTAGGCGACGTATATTACAAAAAAAAAGAAGAAGAAAGTACACGAGGTTTGTTTCGACCGACCGACCTCTACAAAAACCATGTCGGTTGTGACAAAGAGAAGATTTGAAATGAAGATAAATGGGCTTATACATCGCCTTCTCAAATACCTCTGAAAAAGAGCAGAGTGGTGAAAGAGGACGGTAGTTATTGACGCAATCTGTTCGGCTCGATTTAAATATTGGAACAACTACTGCTCTCTTCCACGCGCGGGGAAACGTGTTGGAATGAATCCCCAGCGTTTATAACTTACGAAATAAGCGTTCAATTTTCCTCTCGCGCAATAATAGACGCAAAAAGAAAAAAAAATAGGAGAAAAATGGGCATGCAGCGTTTCTCTCCTCAACTCGCAGTCAGAACTAGGGTGCCTTTATGTCCCTCTGTTTAGGGTGATGCTAGGGTGCCTTTTTGTGCGCTTTGCTTAGGGTGGAGACTTCTGGCCATCTTGTCCCACACGTTTTTCTTTTAGATGCGGAGCATCTCTTGCTCGGGTCTATGTCCCGCGGCGCCGCACTCACACTACGCATGCGCAACTCTCCTCCTTCCCTCTCTCCAACAGCTGCGCGTTACTCTCTCCGCTCTCTCTCTCTACCAGCTGCGTGCACTTCGCGTGCGTTCACTTCTACTCACACCGCGCGCGCATGCGCAACTCTCCTCCTCTAGTCTCCTCTCCTTCAAGTGTGAATATAAGCAGCGGTAGCGCGCTGCGCGCGTTCCCCCGGAGGAGTGAAAGGAGGATAGTTTTGGGCGCGCGGGTCGCAGCGCCACGCCAGGGCTTTCCAGTGGGGTGGGCTTTCCCCGCAACTCTGCGGCTGTCGTCTGCTAGCGTTTCTCGGCCGCTCGCGTCCGCCGCAGCCCAAATCCGGCCGGCCAAAAGAAATCAGTCAAGAAGGGAATAAATTAATTACGATCCGCGATGCTCCGCATCACCCCAATGGTTCCCCTCGGGAAGATGGTGTAATTTTTTTGTTCAGAAGCGCGTGAAAGAGCGTGTCCCTGCAGGCGTTAGTGGCGCTGACTGTGCTGTGGCGATATTTTGTTTTCGTCAATTTCTTTGTATTTTACCCGTGAGCGCGTGCTGCCGGCATCGGGTACTACAAAGGGTGGCATCACCCTGAACAGAATGACATTGAGGCACCCTAGGTGATGCCACCCTTTGTAGTACCCGATGCCGACAGCACGCGCTCACGGATAAAATACAAAGAAATCGACGAAAACAAAATATCGCCATAGCACAGTCAGCGCCACTAACGCGTGCAGGGACACGCTCTTTCACGCACTTCTGAACAAAAAATAAAAATAAACGTGTGGGACAAAATGGCCAGATGTCTCCACCCTAAGCAAAGCGCACATAAAGGCACCCTATACTCTGTTTCATACTTAGTGTGCAACGCTGTCAAGGCTACTGGCGCGAGCATGGGGCTTGATCTCGTTGATCATTTGCACGCGTTCTCGCGCAAACAAATCCATAAATGAAGCCATGCGCTCGCGCCAGCAGCTTTGACAGCGTTGCACGCTAAGTATGAAACAGAGTATAGTCAGAATAAGCGGCTACGTGATGGAGTCGATTATAAGCCGCCAATAGTTATCATAGTCACGTGCTGGGGTTGGCAAAGCACAGAACATGCGCTGATCGAATTCCAACATTGTTAAGGTTCGGCCATTGTCGTCATAGAAGCGATTGGGCACCAGCTGCTTGTCGGGCTGTTGATTACCGCGAGCCTACATAATAATAATAATTTTTTTCTCGTCAACGTGCATGACGGAGGGAGACTGAGAAACCAAAAGCTGCACAGACGTCCTCGGCCCCCATACTTACAAATGGCAGCAGGAACTTATGGAGAAAAACACACAAGAAAAAATAAAAAAATAAACAAAAATTATCACGAATTGTGAAAACAAAACGAGAGAGCTTAGCACGTTACATAGTAGCACTGCTACCAGTTTAAAACGTTTAGAAAAATAGCACTCCACTTTCAAAACCATTCAGAGCATTATTCTGCATGGAACTATGCGTAACATTTAATTGAGAGCCCCACATACATGTGTAACTCATATTCGCGACTCCAGCGACCTATAGGGGGCGCCACCACCAAACAAACATGGCGGCTGGGTCCAGGTCGCGTCGGCTCGGCCGGGCCGCCTGAACGGGTGGCGCATTCAATTTCACAGATTTTCGTTTGTTTAATGCCCAACTTTATAGGTATTTGAACTGCGACGGTTAAGTGTAGCCGGTGCACATAAACAGGCAGAGCATAGTTTTGTTTTCACGGTGTTTTTTGTTCTTTTCATGTCAAACTTTCGTTTCGGAGATTTCGTTCAAAACCGAAACAACGGGCTCCGGAGAGACGGTAATAGACTCTAATCAGTTTTGATCAGCTAAGGAAAGCGGCGATGACTACAGAATTGTTCCACCGACAGTAATTTTCAGCTAACTCGCATGCCTCGACCATGCGACTTATCTGTCCGCGAAATCGAGCTTTTGTGCGTATCCGCGTTTAAGAAACAGCTACAGTCGTCTGCTCGGTCAACAACACAGGCTGCAGGAAAATTACGAAAATTAAGCAAGCGCTTCTTGAGCCGAGGAGCATGTTAACCCGCTGGCGCCCCACTAAGCAGCTGATACTCGTATTTCAATTCAGGTTTTAGTAGCAATCGAGAAGTCATTTTGACGAGCGGGTTATGAAATATATTACGCACTATGTCCCACTAAAGCGATATTAGTATATTCTTCGGGTTGAAATATGAGCTTAGTTGACTAGCTAATAAGTGAACTGCTGAATAAAAGTATATTTGACAGACAGAGAGATACTACTTAAACTCAGCCAAATGGTTCTAGCCGGTGGCACGGAGACGAATGCGGACAAACTGAAGAGAGTCTTCATCGGAGATTCACGCAGAACCTCTCTGCATTGAACTTGACTTCGAATCCTGAACGGAGAAAATGAGTATTTCTTGTGGCCGGTCAACCTGAGCAATGTAGACGTATATTGCTGCTGGCTTCGACGGGGTATAATATAAATATTGGAGGCGCGATAGATCATAATGCCGTGACAGCTTCTAACTTTGCGAGACGCGTCCCGCACCTTTTGAAAGCAGACAATTTCCCTCATTATTCGTACGCAGCGAGCAGGTTTTCCGGAATCAAGTAATTGCGAAATCAGCCCAACTCCTTCGGTGTGGTCCAGAGGCTTTTTCGGCGAAAAGCAGCCAAGATGAATAGCCAACGCACCGACCGGCGTGGGTGGCTCAAACTTGAAGCTAATCGAACACAACCAAACTCAAGAAAAGCAGCTATCGAACCTTCCCATTCACTTGACTGCAATATTGGTGTTCCCTCCAGTGAAACACCTCGTCTGTCGTCCTCAGTCCACTGTTCTACATCCTTATAAAGAAACCACTTATCAGTTACCAAGTAGTCGTCACTTTGAATGTGATTCGAGACAGACAAGAAATCAAAACGTTTTTCCGTGATTCCTCCCCATCCAAGAAATCGAAAGCACGCGACCGTGTGTTGTGGAGTAAACGGGCTTTCAAACACGTGATGGAAGGAAACAATCTACTGAGGCTTCACCACACTAATGAACGCTCAAGCAAACTTAAGAAATTTTCGGACCTTCGTCAAATTACGTTGTTCGCCACCGCGCCGACAACACGTGTCCGCGAAAGCCACCAGAGACGCGGAGGGGCGCAAAGCGACCTGTTCCGGCTGGTTCCCGGTTTTCCCGCTTGGTGGCGTCCGTTTTGCTGGAGTCGCGAGTACACAAGAGTATGACACATGTAAGGCTAAACACAATTACAAAGTTTTCAATCCGTTTGTCTACCATTTTGATGCTTCCTATGTGCATTTCCTTTGTATTATTATTAAAAAAAAAAAACGAAGCAATAATGACTTATATTAGGCTGCACACAAGTAAAGCGCATTGACCTTCTCAGGAAATCTGATCACCGAGCTTTCTTTCCGCCTTGCACTTCGCCCGTCAGTTACATATCCTCCTAGTACATCGAGAGTTCGCGCAATGCTCGGGTCCAACCTATGAGCCGCATTTAAATATCGTCACTGGGGGATACTGGCAAAACTGCGACCTCCGAGCTACGTCATCAAGTTTTGCAAGGGAGAGACTGGAAAAGAAAAAAAAAAGCTCGCTTTTATTCTTGAAATTACGCCGCAACAAACAGGCTTCTTGGTCAATGGAGTTGCGTGCGAGTATACTTGGGTCCCACTATACTGCCAGTAAGCTCGTGGAAAGTGAAAATAACATTCCAACTGAACATCGTTGCACCACCCAGGGCCGGATTAAGGTACGGGCTAAGGGGGCTGCAGCCCAGGGGCCCCGACTCTCGAGGGAGGCCCAGGCCGAAGATCGCAGGGAAAAAAAAAAATAGAACCCAAGGAATATTTCGGTTATAAAATTGATGCATACAATTTTTAGAGTCGTAGAATTCATTAAATTACTGCGTTCCCTTCCCCTTAAAATAGTAATTTACGCCAAGTGTTCACGGAATATGACTCTTTTTTGAGCGATAACATCGCTCAAAAGAATAACTAAAAAAATTAAAAATGTAAAAAGAAATTGGAGGTAGCTTAGGCTTCCCCTAATTTACTGTGTTACCAGTCATACCATCATCATCATTGTTGTCGTCATAATCGTCATCATCATCATCACGACAGCCTCAAAATGATGCTTAACCCAGGGCCCTGAAATCTCTTAATCCGGTTCTGGCACCAGCCCTCTAAGTCCCGGGGTGTGAGACTTCGGAGGTCACCGCCCGACATCGTCACCAGCATGCACATCAATGACAGAGATCAAGTGACACATCTCCGTGAGCTAGAGGGGCCCTCAGCTCCAAACCGCGCTCATCTAAATAGGGAGTTTTCGTAGACTGCGTTTCCCCCTCCGCTAAGCACTCCCCAACGAAGAAACCGCTACTGCGCCAGCGCGTTGATTGCCTTGGCTGTAGAGTTCCGGGTATCGTAGCGGGTTGCAGAGAGCGTTGCGGGACGGCGAAAAGAATTTACGAAAACTCCCTATTACCTCACCACACCTCACCGAACCCAACCCCCCCCCCCCCCACCCCCAATCTATCATCACCGTATCACTTCACGTGCACGCACATCATCGTCTTATCACCGCCATCATCGCCTAAACTCCGTCTCGCCTTACGATGGACCCAGCGGACGGTATACGAGCCATCGAACCAATCCAATCACGTGTGAGTGTCACGTGACTCGTTCGGGAAAGGCGCAGCGACACCCGGGACTGTAGTCACCTGATAAGTTCACACCGCTGCATTTGTTGGGAGCGCTGATATCGTCCGCCAAAAAGTCCGACTCCTCAAGGAACGCTACTAATTTGCCCCTTCCTGTGTTGAATAAAGATTTATGTAGGTGCACGTTAGATTAGCTTTATGCTATTTCATCAAGACGTACCACGTTTCAAGCGCCACAAGAATCGTTACTTCCTTCCGCAGCCAAATACTACAAGAACTACCTCGTGCAGCGCATAAATAATGGGTAAAAGTTTTTTTTTCTTCTTTTATTGGTGTGACAACGATTATCCGCCATTTTCAGCGATGGTGGTACCGCGCTGTGAGAATCGCGATCCCTAGCTCCTGGATGATTGGCTACGCAATATAAAGGTGCTTGCCTACACCTTCCTGACGTGAAAAAAAAAATGTAAGGCTCTAAATCTGCTTGTATACAGCAAAACTAGATTTTATAATTTACACTAACGCGTCGTAGACCCAGCCTCGTACCGCTGTTCCACGACGATCGTCCAAATGACAGCCGTTTTGATAGGCGCCAGTGCGCTCCCCACAAGTTCCGAATAGAACGTCGGAAGCCTGTGCACTAAAAATGTTGCAACGTCATCACAGTGAGATGGAGCGAGGACACAGATTGGACACGAGTGAGCGTTCGGCTGGACCTCGTGTCCAATCAATGCCAAGAAGGACGCTCGGCATATCCATCCGACTGTGATGACGTTCCATGGAGGAAGAGGAGGACGTTCGCAGGCTTTGATGGACGTTTAGGCGCTCTTGGTATATAGCTGGCCACAGGGACATTAGTGTGCGGGTGGTCACGACTTCCATAATGGGGCCTACAAGTGTACACCTTTGTATAACGACCCACAAATAAAGATATACGCCAGCACTGTACAGGATACAGGGTCCCACAAAGACCTCCCAGCACCTGTGCGTGCTGGCTTCCCCGTATCTAATGGGGAAAAAATATACATTTAAAATATAAATTTCCACGAGCTGGCAGGTCTTTATTTGTGGGATCCCCGACGAACAAGCATGAACGCCGGTAGACCAGACACCAACGACGGCGAATGCGGCGGTACCAGCGGCATTATCGTGTATTCGTTTCGGCGAGGAGCTTAGCGAAATGTAAACACAGGCGCCCCCCTCCCCCCCCCCCTCTCTCTCTCTCTCTCTCTCTCTCTCCGCGCATTCCACCCTGGCGTCCCCGCGGACGAACCTAAAAAATACCGAAAGAGCGAAAAAAAAAAATAACGAGCCGATCACAAAGCGCTTGCGACGGGAAAGCGACCTCAGATCGGAGGAAAGGGAGGGAGAGTACATGCTCCGCCTTATCGCCGCAGGCACTCGACGTGAGCACACACGTGTCACGCTCCTCAACCCGCTGCTGCCCGAAAGATTCCGGGAATCGGAGAGCACCAACCAACTCGCGCGCAGTCTAGACAGCAGGCAGCCGACCGACCCGCCAGGCTATCTGGGCCGTATCGCTGCTTCCTCGTCGTGACATCGGGGACGAGGGTGCTCTCAAAGTGCTCCCCTCCGCGCAACACGCCGGAGCCTTTCGACGCGCCGCCGTCGAGCAAGCAGCGTGTATGCGGTAAACGCAGACCGCTTCATTCTCGGGGGAGACATTCAATACCGCGGCGTTCGCAAATCGCGAAACCCGGTGAAAAAGCCAGCCTGTCCATCGATACGTAAATAGGGAGTTTTCGTAGACCGCGTTTCCCCCTCCACTAAAGCTCTCCGCAACGAAGAAGCCGCTACTGCGCCTGCGCGCCGATGGCCTTGACTGTAGAGTTCAGGGTATCGGGTTGCGAAGAGCGTTGCGGGACGGCGGAAACGATCTACGAAAACTCCCTAATCTTTCGGAGGTCACTTCTTCGCTTTCCGTAGATTTATAGCCTCCGCGCGTTCCTGGAGTTCAGCATGCTGTTTCACCGAGTTCACGGAACACCCCAAAGTCCGTGAAGTTAGTCTGTCGTCGACGTCCAACTGCGCACCCGTGTGAGAAGCCGCGGGTAGAGAAGAGTATCTCGGGACTGCGCACGCGCAAGTGAAGGGCGTCGCGGCGTCGAGGTTGAAAAATAGAAAATGAGATTTGCGTACTATAAAAAGTGCCTACTCATTAAAAAATAATAATAATAATAACGTTTTTTGCCAATTTTTTGTCCTTTTTTTTTTTTTTTGACGCACCAAGAACTTTTTTAGCTCGTGAAGAACGGTTTCGACTCAAGCATTATCGCCCCCTGGCGCACTAGAAAAACAACTGGGCGATGAAGAACTCTTTCGCATAAAAAACTCGGACTGACGCCTCTGCTCCTACGAAGGAAAGTTTCTCGACTCTGCCTCCTTCACAAAATTTACTACCACTGCCCAGACCTCAGGGACTCCTTATTATCACCCTCAGAAAGAATGTCGTCTCGTCTAAATAACTCCTGTGCCATCAAACGAATTTCTGGTAAGTCCAAAGCTTTTAACGAATCCCTTCTTCCTCTCGCCATATCCGAATGGAATCAGTTGCCATCATCGATAGTCACCATTAGCGACGCGACAGCGTTCCTGAATACGCTTCAAACCCATGTTTTGTGAGTGTTCTTTTGTTTTCATTATGTATAACTTCTACTCCAATATTTCCTGATTGCATATTATTGTATTTTATTGCGTTTATATGTTGATTTATTGTGTCGTACTGCCCCCCCCCTTATGTAATGCCCTGACTGGGCCTTTAAGGTGGAAATAAATGAATGAATGAATGAATGAATGAAAAAAGAAGCGTAAAAGGACCCCTTATAGGTTTTTCACAAGGAACTCTTTCAGGGGTGCTTAAAAAACTTTTTAGGGTACAAAATATGGACAAGCCGAAGAACCCCTAAAAGTTATCTTACGACCAATTTTTTTGTTTTTTTTTAGTGTACAGGAGTTTTTAATAGAAGTTTCGAGGGGGGGGGGGGGGTCGCTCTTTGTGAAAACTGACCATTAGGGAGTTCTAGTAAATAGGGCTGGGCGTCGATTAAAAATTTTAACCTGATTAATCGCCACCCTTAAATCGATTAATTAATCGATTAATCGGTTGCGTTGATTTTTATAAATAATATATTAAAAAGAATGCAACAACTCGTCTTGCCTTTGAAGACTTATTTTACTCTCTGTTACACGGCGCAAAGGACATTTGATACATGTAGTTCAACGATTCAAAGACTCAGATATTTTTGCTCTAGCTCCGAAGACAAAAAATGTTGTCCATATTCTCCGACAGGAAGACAAGAAGTCAGGGCTTGGGCGATGCTTTCTTCTTTTTTCAGAGAAAGGGGCCTCGATGAGAAGGCGTTGATTGTCGTCTGCGCTTTGGCGGATGGTCCTTGCTGCAGCTACATGGGTGCTTCGCTCGTAGGCGATACTGAAGCGAACTTACGCTTCCACGGTATGAAAACGGCTTTTTGCAGATGATGCTGTAGACTTCTTTTGAGTTAAAAACTTCACCGATGGAGTTTACTTTAAACCCAAACTTTTCAGCGAGGTTGCATTTCATACTTGTGAACTCGTCCATTTTTACGGGCCGAATACTGGAACAAGTTGTTTTTCTGCTTGTTTGTCTTTCCTGGGCAGGATGTGTAATAGATCCTCAACATGTGAAGCTTCGCGATCGCGCGGGGATCAATTGCGGGCCCGGCATGTTCGTCTGGCCTCGGCAGAACTGTAATGTATATCCTCGAACACGTGACGCTTCGCGAGCGCGAGAATTGAACCTTGCTACTAGCACCTGACTGGGAACGGAAAACCGCTCGGGACAGAACGACCGGATACATGCCACGCAGCGTTTTCCTTAAGGGGGGGGGGCATGAGTCACCCCTAGTTCGGGCAGGTCGTCCAGGATAGAGCCATGCGTGCGTCCAGCTGACTTCTTTTTGAGTACCGATTAAAAAACCGATTAACCGGTTAAAACATTTGATCGCGATTAAAGCCTTAATCGATTAATCGGAAGGTTAATCGATCAATTGCCTAGCTTACTAGTAAATCGTTCAGATACATCAGATAACGACAGGGGGATCGGTATAGCCGAGCGTGTTAATGCACCGCAGCTCGGAGCATACGGAGCGAAATCTCGAGCTGCAGAAGCCAGCGATCCTGAAATCTCCACCCTAGCCAGTCTCGATATGGATGAGCATCGTACCGGCGTGCGGTCGCGTTGCGTAGTGCGTGGTGCACGTTAAAAACACCAGGCTAGCGGTTGTACTGCTCTCGCTAAATTTCTCGTCTACAGCTGACACCAGACAACCATTAGGGCTGACTAATTTCCGACTGTCCAAACATCCGCACAACACAATTATTATTATTATTATAACGATACTTAAAGGGGCCATGAAACGATTTTTCTACTTTCGCTAAATACTACTCCGAATCGCTCCCTAACGTTAATAACCGAATAAACATTCCCTAGCTTTTCTTTCTATAAGCAACGGCAGTCGGCATTTAAGTTCCAGAAATATGAGCATCGTTCATCCCTCAACTCGGAGCTATACACTGTTTCATACTTAGCGTGTAACGCTGTCAAAGCTACTGGCGCAAGCGTGGGGCTTGATCTCGTTGATCATTTGCACGAGCTCTCGCGCAAACAAAACCATAGATGAAGCCACGCGCTCGCGCCAGTAGCTTTGGCAGCGTTGCACGCTAAGTATGAAACAGAGTATAGAACAAGCGGCCACGTGGCCTGGTACCTATCCTACGCCACCAACGTTAATCATAGCCACGCGCTGGGGTCGGCAAAGTAGAAAACGCGTGCTGAGCTTCATGCATTGTTCGAGATCGGCTATTCTCATCAACGCAGCGGTTGGACACGAGCCACTACCCGAGTGTCCGCCGAGGCACTGATTGTTACGAGCCGAAGCCGAGTGCTCACTCAGTTTTTGTGTCCAACCAGAGCCGCGCTCAACTGTCGTCAGGCAGGTGGTTTCGATCCCACAGTTACGTTATCGAGCTCTGCGAAGGCAAGACAGAAAGTAGTAGTCCCCTTTTATTTTCGCAATTTCACTGCGACAAAGAAGCTTTTGTATCTTTGGCAATCTGTGCAGGTATACTTGGGCCACATGAGGACCAGTACGCCCCTGCAAAGACATGAACATCTGAAACCGATATCGTTTCATGGCCCCTTTAATAACAATACGATACGCAAATGCGTCAGCAGAGTATCGGATATCGTTATCGGAGCGATCTACAAAGACTGCCTACTGCGGATCATAGGAGTCTATAGACCTCTTCCCCAAGTAACGATATTATCGGGGGTTAACAAATTAGGGGGACTTTGGGCACCTAACTGGTTTTGACGTATGCCCGGAGGTGACCAACCGAACGCCCCCTCTCCCCACGCTATAGCTCCAGCGTCGGTGAGACCAAAATCGCGAGTACCGGATCTTTGCAATAAGACATGATCGGTTTTGAGGACTTAGTCGTGCCAAGTTCCTCTGAAAATAAAGTGCGACCGAAAATCAGACAGTGCTGCTTCACAGCGCACAAGATCAGATACACTTAAAAGTGATCTTGTACGCTGTGAAGCAGTATCATGAATAACCACTCGCCCAAGCTGAAGTTCTGACGAAAATCAGATGTCTCAGATCCGCTTTTCATGACAACCACTAAACGAGGAAAAATAATCGCAAGGTAAGTTTGTATCGGGTCGGCCACTATGCAATTTCTTGCTACTACGTATACCGCAGTGTAACATTGATCCACCAGACAGGTTGCTTCTTCGTGCATATAACGCATCAGAGATAATAGAAACCGCCACAAGTGATGGGATATATAGTCTAGGCATTGGGAATTACCGCATCTACGAAACTATATTTTCTCACTTCTGTAGGTTTTAATTCTTGATTTCACTTACGTTGAAAAGAGACATACAGAAAGCATTTCGTTTAATTATTTTTACATACCTACTTACGTGAGCAGTTAATCTCATTTTCGTGAGAATAATGGAATTGGAATCGTTAAATCAACCCCATTTGTTAAAAAGAAAAACAAAAAAATACTTTAGATGACGCATTGTTTTTGGCCCTATTACTAACACGAGAACAAAAGTCGAATGCAAATTATTGCTATTGCGGACAACTTGGGTTTCTAATTTTTCTTGGAAAAGGGGCGGCGGGGGGGGGGGTGGAAGTATTCACGAAGATGCGGCCAGATCGAAACGCAAGACAACGAAAACTATGAGCTTTTCAAGGCAACTGCGTTATATGAGAAACAACAGATTACATCTACTTTTACGGCTACCCTGAGAATGATCGCAAACTTAATACAACCTGACAAAAAAAAAAAATGTCCGCGTTCAATAATTTAGTTTTGTGCTGGGTTTGTTGAATGCCTTTACTAATAACGTATTGTTTACGATAATATATATTAAAAAAAACTTAATTTTGCCAAATATATCTTCTTTTTTTTTGCTTAGGCTTTTAAGCATTAAACGCACTAAGAGCCATTGGGCAATCCAAAGTTCGCGAGTTCTCGTTACAGCTAGGCATTACTGAGTTTGGATTTCCTGAGAAATCATGAAAGCAAAAAAGGTAGAGAATCCATGAGAGCACGTTATCTACTACACGGAGACCATGTCAAAACTATCATAACTGTGAATAAAGTATTTGCGCCTGGAGATGGTCTCAAACTGGCGATCGGTGACGATTTACAAAACATCTCAACCGCCGCCCCTTCCTTTCGAATCAAATATTAAATAATAATAATAATAATAACAATAATAAATAAAAATTCGATTTACGCTATTCTGCGTTAAAATACCGTCCAAAACAAACTGTTTTTTTTTTTCTAAGACCTACTTTTTGTTTTGCACGATAATATTCAAATTTGCTATCACGCAGCCACGAATTTTCCCGACTCGGTTATAAATAAGTTATTCGACTGTTTGACATGGCGGCACAAGGGAAACATGGGACAACCGAACTTCTCGATAGGAGCCTGAAACGACAGGGCTCAAAGTTGCTGCTGCTTTATCCGAGGCAAAAAGGACAAGTGTACGAAAATGATCGAATTCCTAAAAAATAGAAACTCGAGAAACATTCACAATGACTTTCGATTTAGCGCCCAGACCGAGTCGACAACTCTATTACTACTGCAAGCAATCCGTCCTCATATACCCGCGACATGCGCGAGATTGACTGCGATCATGTTTTTACACTGCAGGACCGTCCGTCCAGGCCGCATGTACATCCGTATATCTCAGCGGTCGCAAAGTCATTTTAGTGTGGGGGCCAGATAGCTTACACCATAAAGGTCGAGGGCCATCGGAGCAACAGCGGGGGGGGGGGGGGGGGAGTCAGGGGATTTATTAGAGAAAGGAGGGCCTCCTGCTCTATACTTTTTGTAGCTCACAATTTTGCTAGTGACATTTTTATCTTTGATCTTTTTATATGACTACTTTCAGGCGTGACCTCATGTGATAATAAGAATTAAAATGACACCATTCGCCAACCTGCTGGCATTTTTAAAGGAACAAGTGAGCAAGTACTCTGTCGTTCCCGTTGCTCAATTCACTAAACATGCCTCTAAAAAACTAAAAAACAATCAGTTAATTTGATAGTTCTTGCTTTCCCGACGATTTTCATTACAACACTCTGAACGAATACTTGTCTTTTAATAGCAATATGTTTTAGAGCGCAGCTCTTAGGCGCCCGTTTCCGGCTTGAACGGCGTCGCCGTCGGCGTCGGCGTAACCGCGCGGTGCATGATGGGTAAATTTCCCCGCTAAATTTAGCGGAAAATTTTCCCCGCTAAATTTAGCGGAAAAATTTCCGCTAAATCTAGCGAAAAATTTTTCCCCGCTAAATCTAGCGGAAAATTTTCCCCGCTACATTTAGCGGAAAATTTTCCCGCTAAATTTAGCGGAAAATTTTCCCCGCTCAAATCTAGCGGAAAATTTTTCCCGCTAAATTTAGCGGAGAACTTTTCCCGCTAAATCTAGCGGAACTTTTCCGCTAAATTTAGCGGAAAATTTTCCCCGCCAAATCTAGCGGAAAATTTTCCCCGCTAAATTAGCGGAGAAGTTTCCCGCTAAATTTAGCGGAAAACGTTTTCCCCACTCAATCTAGCGGAAACTTTCCCCGCTAAATTTAGCGGAAAATTTTCCCCGCTAAATCTAGCGGAAAATTTTCCCCGCCAAATCTAGCGGAAAATTTTCCCCGCTAAATTTAGCGGAAAATTTTTCCCCGCTAAATTTAGCGGAAAATTTTCCCCCGCTCAAATCTAGCGGAAAATTTTCCCCGCTAAATTTAGCGGAAAATTTTCCCCGCTAAATTTAGCGGAAAATTTTTCCCCACCAATCTAGGGAAATTTTCCCGCTAAATCTAGCGGAAACATTTTCCCCGCTAAATCTGGCGCTAAATTTATCCCCGCCAAATCTGGCAAGGAAAATTTTCCCCGCTAAATTTAGCGCGAAAATGTTTTCCCCGCATCAATTCTAAGCGGAAAATTTTTCCCGCTCAATCTAGCAGAGACTTTCCCGCTAAATCTGGCGGAAAATTTTCCCCGCTAATTTTAGCGGAAAATTTTCCCTTCAGCGGAAAACCCCACTCAATCTAGTGGAAATTTTCCCGCTAAATCTGGCGGAGACTTTTTCCCCGTCTAAATTTAGCGGAAAATTTTTCCGGCTAAATCTAGCGGAAAATTTTCCCGCAAATTGCGGAAAATTTCCACGCGGAAATTTTGAATCTCCGCCCTCTCCCCCCTCGAGGTCACCGCTAAATGCGGACCCCCCCCTCCCACACGGATCCAGCGTGACCCCCCCCCCCTCTTCCCCGTGCCTTCCCATCCTCCTCCTCAAGAGCTGCGCTCTAATTCGGTGTTACAGGGAGTTGTAAACGGCTTTCATTTTTTGAAGGCTAGAATCCCGAGCTCGCAGCTTTACGCTTTCGCATCTACTCCTGCTTATTGAGAGTTCCCGCAGTCGGGATGCATCCTTCAACGAATAATTCGCTCTTGCATCAGTAGCGGAATTGTTGTACGTTACAAAAAGCTGGGAAGCAAACAAATAAAGCGAAACAAAGAGCCAATGAACACAGGTAAGTATAAGCAATCTGAATACCTTAAAAGAGCAGAGCTACTTTCCGAGCGAAAATGAATGAACGAGATGAGATCATGATGGCGCATGCCATTTCTAGCGCTCGAGACATGGGAACCGGGATCGTAGCCGCTTGATTGCGGGCCTATGGAGCCTGCGGGCCGCGTGTTTGAGACCCCTGGATCATTTCTCATTACAGCCTCGTTGCTCCGCGCTCGTTTCATAGGCTCGAATGAAGCCACAGATATACTTAGTACTGCTCTGACTAAACAAACATAATTACTGTATTTAAAAAAAAAACATTTTGTTTTTTTGAGAGATTTAGTTTTACGAAGGGTGAATGAAGGGTTAAGTTTTACGGCGTCGCACAAGCGTTTTGTTTCGGGGAAAAGTTCCACCGTCTGAAAACGGACTTTCAAGGCACATTGAATATGTATTGCACGCGATACATGTCCATGTTGTCTCTTTCTTGGGACGTATTCGAAGAAAAGTTTTCTCCACGTACGCAGTTGTGCGGCGAGCCGTGAAAAGAACGAAACATACCAAAATAATGGCCCTAAAGCGCGCATAACACTAAAAGTGGGTGCTATCGGAGACACCGCCTAATGCGCTTCCGTATATACGAAATAGAGAACAAGACTGGGAGCACGAAATGACCAATGACGTCACGCCAATACGCAACAGCGTATGCACGCTCCGAAGCTACCGCTGTTCGCAGTTAAGAGAAGGCGGAGAAATACCATTGACCTGACCGCTGTACTAGACGAACATTCCATGGAAGAAAGCTCGCCAGTGCTCGATGAAAACATCTTCTCAGGCCGGTTTCAAACCGACGCAACTTTTCACAACGAATTCTGACGTTAAAACAGCTGCAACTCCGGTCGTTCACACGCAGCTATCGCTAAAACACGCGCTACGTTTTCTCGACGTCATTAGAAAGCATTTAGAATTTCTTGCGCTATTTAGACACAAGCCTCGGCAGTAATAGCGTATTTTTTTTAAATATATATTTGAATGCCATTGTCAATACATAGCTCGCATTGACGTCACATTAGCCGCCATTGCTCCGTACCATGCTCCTGTGCCTGTACATTCTGCAACATACATATGGTACCATCACATTTGTTCTTCATATTTTTATATTAATGGTTGTACACTAATTAAGGCGCTCGACCCACAAAGGAGTTATGCAGAGAGGTCTTGAGGTGTATAAATAATTGCACACGGGCATCACAAACAGGCGGCAAAAAAAGAAAAGAAAAAGGTTTGCGAGCAAAGACTGCTCGTCGGGGACTACAGTTGGTTGTTAATTAGCCTAGTGACACTAGGACGTATAATACGTATAGTCAGATACGTTATGTGCACAAACAGCAGCTCTTTCAGACGGAAAAAACGGAGAGCGCATCGGCCCGCAGCGCCGACGTAAACTTCCTGTGTATGTAGAGTTTGCTCTCCCCTCATCGCTGTGGATCTGAAATGGTATACCACTGGGATACCCCGCTTAAAGCCACTGGACCCTCGGAAAGTCGCAGCCATTGCCTTCCCTCTCTGCTAGCAGGGCACAAACGGATACTAACAGACAGACAACCAAAACCTCGCAAGGCGATTGGTTGATTGGTTTTTTGTTGTCATGGCAATTGCCATTTCGGTCCTTTCGTATCTTCCAAAGGGTCGTTCTGGTGTATGCGCGTTTTAGTGTGTGTGTGTGTGTGTGTGTGTGTGTGTGTGTGTGTGTGTGTGTGTGTGTGTCGCGCGCGCGTTTTAGTGTGTGTGTGTGTGTGTGTGCGTGTGTGTGTGCGCGCGCGCGCGTGTGTGTGTGTGTGTGTGTGCGTGTGTGCACGCGGCGCGTGTGTGTGCGTATGTGCGTGCGTCATTTTTACCCGCAGTCACTGGGTTTTTGTCACGCTTGACGTACGCTTGTTTCGCCGGTGTGTAGATAGCAAAATCTCTGTATACAAGAAACGTCTCTATAAAGCTACCCGTCACCAACGAATTTAGATCGGCTCACCAAGAAAGGTCAGGTCAAGGAGAAAGTGTTCTTTCCGTGAACCAAAATGGCGACCACACGGAGAGCTTTGGCGCTACCTTTACAGGATTCAGTTACTTTACCTCTGCTCGCCTTCGGGAAGTTACTCAGTTGCTCTACGGCGCACGACGACATCGGTGGATATAATGCACCTATGTTGAACGAAAAAAAAATACTGGCTAGCAACCAACTCCATATAATCCATCCAATTCAAATAAACAATAAAGACAACAACAACAAAAACTAGAGCGCGCTGCTGCGGTAAAAAATGTCAGGCCTGAAAACGCGAAGAAATCGAAAACTGGGCATGCGCAGCAGTTGCCGGCAGCGCAGGTCCGCTCACTCTCGCTTCGTTGCAAAGAGGAGGGGAAACTCGTTAGCGGAGTGATAAACCCCGCCGAGATTCGGCCTCAAATTATCAGCGGCGGCGCTTATCGGCGACGATGACCTTGACAGCTTATCCCCGCAATAAGGACGAGGTGCAAATGCCAACAATGGGCACGACCCTTCTCCCACGAGTCCGAACACCGGAAAACAAAAGGAATGCCGAGCCAAAAGGTCGTTAAAGACGACCACAAAACACCTTCTTTTCTTCTTTTTTTTTGTGCAGTGTTTAACAAAATTGATACATACCAAAGCGGACGGAATGTCATGCCTTCCTCCCTTGGCAAACTGTTCATCTTTTCGACTGACCTCTGACGATGACCTCAACCACTAATGTGCTTCCACAATCAGCAGAATACCGACAAACCTATTGGCCACCCTGCAGCGAACTGAAAGTTGTGGAGGCAAGTTCGCCCTCCAGCCTTCCCGAGCGTGTCAGGTAATGCAGGGCGCCTGGCGGTCAAAAAACAAAGCCGCCAAAGAGATAAAAACAAAAAACATGCGATGCAAATCGACAATATTCACTGACAGGGTGAAAATGACAGGAAAGTATTTCAGCTGTGCCGCCTCCAGCGCCAGCTCTCTACTTTCGATCATACTTCGGTGTCCCGTGACCTTCAAGCATGCGCGCAGCCAAAGCACAGAGGAAAGCAACGAGCGCGTGCTGGAAGCTGCAGGCATCCGAAAAGGGACGCGCATGCCGGTCTCATCCTATACTCCCGGCGTTGAGCATCACTTATGTTACGCAGCAGTCGCCACACTCACGTAATCACTCGCTCTCAGCTGACATCTGCCCCGACGGGCGGGTAACACAATCCTGTCCGAGGCATGGTCAATGGCCTACTTGGAGCTGGCGCTATGAACAGCGACAACGCCCTGGAGTGTCCCTGTCATCAATGATGACGCAGGTCAATATCGCGCATTGTCAGTGCGTCATGAACGGTACCTATAGCTACTCGGTATTCTCAACAAAGTAGCGCCACTTGCCAGAACGCCGGGACGAAAGAAACTATCGAAACAAAATAGAAAATCGGCGGTTTGTCCTCAAAACAACGCACATATCGAGGCTGCTTGTATCACGAATTTCCCTTCTGTGTAACCCTTATTTGACGACTTTCTGGGTGCTCTTCAAGAAGTGGATACATTCCCCTATTGCGTAACTCTATCCATTCGTGTTCATCGGCTTCGTGTTGTGGTAAAAGCCTATTTCCCGTACGGCTTGCCGCTGTTGCATTTTGGGGGCTCGGGGCCAGTCAAGCTGTTTCTAACAGCATTTTTACATTGCCTTTAACTAACATTTTGTTTTTGGTGGGAAATAAAGGATATTATTATTATTATTATTATTATTATTATTATTATTATTATTATTGTTATTATCATTATTATTATTATTGCTACGTTAAACTGTTGGGTAGCATCGCCCAAGCCTAATGCTGGCTTTGATGCGCCCGTTACGCAACCTTGCTTTATGCTACATGCCATAAAAGGATTTATTATTATTATTATTATTATTATTATTATTATTGAGACCACCGAGGGATCTTTAACGCAGTGTTACCTATACACAAGCTAGGCCAGGATTCGAATCTAACGAAGATGCGTATATGGAGACTTTAAGAAAATGTCTGCTGAGCGGGTAAGTCGTGTCTCATAGCCAACAATTCTAGTTCGATGATCCGGGTCCAATGCAAGCCAATGAACAAATTACATTCATAGATAGGAACCAAAACTAAGCAAAAACTATGAAAAAATAATACTAAACCACCGCGAATGTCGTCAGAACAAGCAAGAATATCGAACCAAAGTTCAATGTCCCCCTATGGCGAGATCGGCGGCGACAACACAGCGCCGCAGGAAATACCAACAGCAGCAAGTAATGGGTGGGAAGCGTCACGCATTTCCTCCGGCGCAAAATCTATTTCGTGGTCATTTTCTTTTCTTTTTCTCCTTTTTTATATTTTATTTGAGAAAGAGGATAAAAGCGGCAAGGTGTGCCATTTCTGTTTACACGTAGGTCAACACGCGCTTGCGGGAGGGAGGCTTCCGTGCTTCTCTGGTTAGCAGGTAGAGGTTCAACACACATACAGGAGCGCTTCTTCTTTATATACTATAATTGCCTTGTCGAGCCAGTCGGCAGCGCAAACATTGTTGGTGTTTGTAAGTCTATGGAAGGACTGCTGTTCAGCCAGGTGTAACGGTCGGAAAAGTTAGTACTTGTGAGAAGCGGAGGGCAGGTCTTCTTATAACTTCTGACCACCGTTTCGCTCGTTTGATATTCTTGAGACGAGTGAGCGCGAACAGATATTCCAGGTGTTTCGAAGGTCACGCGGTTCCTGCCGAGCCTTGTCAGCTCACGTCATCACGCGAGACCGCAGTCTTCGAAACATCTGGATCCACGTGCAAGTGTCCAGTTCGGAAGGAACCCACACTGCCACTTCAAAAAGGCAATGGACCAGCAAAAACAGGAGCTTGATCTTTCACCTTTTGATTCTGAAAGTACGGTTCACACATCTGCGTCGGCTGCGTGCGCAGCGACCAAAATGGCAACAACGACCGGGACACATGGGACGACGCGTATAACCGTGGTTCATGATTGGTATAGGGAAGATAACCATCATCATAATGCGTTTATGGGACTCCTTCCTTCTGCTCGAAGGGCCCCAGGGTGGCCAGGGGTATAAGAGAAGTCGGAAGGGAAGGGTGAAAATGAATCCATTTACCCCGGAGTTTGAGGAGTATGAGGATTGGGGGAAGATGAGACTTCTTGCTTCGCTTGCCGCGTTGTGAACAGCGAACATTTGTCTCGGTGACTTTTTTTTTGTCACTGGTAGTTCTGGTGGCTCTGAACGTAAAAAATGCGACTCTGTTTGACCTTGAGAGAGAGAGAGAAAAAACTTTTATTAAACAATTAGTTTGGCACTTCCGAGGCGAGAGGAGCCCTCATTCCAGGGGTTTCTTTTTAGTTCTATTTCGAGAGTTCGTGCATATGACGCAAGCTTTGCTCACATGCCAAAGCAACAAACATGCGCATGCTGGGCTGTGGAGTGGGTATCTTAACATTGAAACACTGTATAAGCGCAGCTGAAAACAAAATACAGCTGTGTGCCCGCGTTTGTTTATGAACAACGAGCGGATCCTTATGTGTAGTCTCATTCGTGTTGAGTAATAAAAGAGGCAATTGCGACTTCCAGTGATTTATGTTTTTTGCACGTCGTTGTGTCAAAATTGCAGAGAGAGCAAGAGAGATAGAAGGATAATAATTAATTGGAGTTGTGTGAATATTTATTGGCGACGTGAGCGACCGAAAGTGCCACTGTGGTCGGCCCACCACAATTGGCCGAATGCGGACTATGACGTCAGCAAAGGATGTCTCATCGACGGAAATAAGAGGAATGTAAGAACTTCAATTTTGACGGTGTTGGCAGTGTTGCTTTGAGACCGCTATGATTTCAGGCTTCCAGAATGCTCATTACAAACACCATCGAGCTTGTAGTTCACAAGGCAATGACGTCACGAAAGGTAACCAAACGAGGGCGCCACCGAAACATCTCACCGCTAATACAGAGTGTTGTTGGTCAGCCATTTCAAAGTTTCGACGAGTCACTCGGTGTAGATGAGCAATTTAGCCATTGCAGTAGTGATACATGACCGCACGCCGGTACGATGCTCATCCAGATCGAAACGGGCGGGGGTGCCCTGGATCTCTGGGTTCTGCAGCGCGAGCTTTCGCTCCACGTGCTCCGAGCTGGAGTGCGCTAGCCCACTCGGCCACCGATCCTCCCTCCCTCCCCTCCCTCTCCCTCCTCTCCCTCCCCTCCCTCTCCCTCCCCTCCCTCCCTCCCTCCCTCCTCCCTCCCTCCCCCGAGAGAGAAGTAAAGAGTACCTTGTGTGTTAGATGACGATCAACGTTCAAAAGACTGCGCTGACCGTTTTGCGATTTTCCGGCCCCGGATTTTTCGAGCTCTAGTTTTTTCGTCAGAGTTATACTATACATTTCTGTTCTTGTCTCCCGACCGCATGCATCGATTCATCCACAGTTACATGCAACTCCAGGGTAATATCCAACCTCAAAACACCATGGAAAAAAAAAAAGAAGCTTGTGAAACAATAGCGCACGAAATTTACGAAGTGGGAATCCTTGAGGCGTTAACGCATATACTAAACCGCCAATTGTTTAGCCCAGGCGATACTAGTATAGAGCTTCATCTTTCCCAGCACAGTCCTTTTCTCGCAACCTTATTTTATTTTCTTTCCGGCAGACAATAAGTGAAGCGACACAAGCAACGACCAAGAATATGACGTCCTGACGTCCCTGACGCGCGTATACAGCTCACGGTTGGCACTCGATTTCAGCTACAGCCCAGTCAGCCAATCAGAGCACGCGACAAACGTGTCGTCGGAATGCACGTCTCCTGTGAAAAGCGGTCACGTGCTTCGCTCCGGCGCTCGGATTGGCTCGAGAGGGCCGTAGCGATGCATGGTGCATGAGGCGAGTGTGTAAGTCGGTGTTCCGAGGGGAGGACCGCATACCGGGACCCACGGACTTCAAGGGCCACACGTACAAATATCTACGAGTCTAATAGTTCGCAACGAAACCCTGCAGGTGAGAGACGGTGAAGTCACTATTCGAAACGTCGTTAAAAAAAATGGTGAACGGGTGGCTCTGGTGAAAGTTGTGTTCAATTCGCATTATTCAAATGTCGGCCCGCAGTCACTCTCAAACGATGCTCACCCTCGACTTTTCAGTTTAAATGCGAGAAGATGGGCTCGCTAAGAAATATACTAGGTCCAGAAAATAAATGTAGTCATTCTTAAAAGGCCATTAAAATATTAGCATTTCCTGCTCGCCTTTAAAAAAGAGTAATTACGCCACGTATACAACACAATAGGGATTTTCAAGAAAGCTTCAATTCAATATATCTATAATTAAGCGTATACATCGCCACTTGAGTAAAAAAAGAACACAGAAAAAGCTTTTCTCACGTCATAAGTTCCTGCAAGTCCGAGTTGGAACAATGTATAAATAAGAGTGTACATCGCCACTGGAGTAAAAAAAAAAATAAAACTCTTTTACGTTTTAACTTTCTGCAAGTCTGAGTTGAAACAAACGACGCCACGGCATCTCCTTCGTGACGAAACGAAAATAGGAACGAGGGAAATCAAAGCTCGGACTTGATTTCGAGATGTAATTTTCACTTATTTCGTCGGAGATATCGCCGACATAATTTAAATTGTGCGAACGTCTTCGACGTGCCGAAATTGTGTCGCGTATTGCCCAACCTTCTACATGTTCTTCACAATAAAACTCACGAGCAAGAGGCAGAATGATAATCTGTCTTCAGATTTCTACGCGCCTTGCATCGAACAGTGCACGATCGAAACACTTAGAAACCGTGCGTTTGCGTGATGTCGAAACCTAAAAGTCGTAAAGAACGGCCCACGAAGAATTGCAATTTAATCTACGGCGTGGCATCACGGCGTGCGTATTAATTCGATTAGCAGAGGCTGCGACAGTTCGAACTTCGCAGTGTATACGTGCGCGGCCGGCTGCGCGAGTTTTCTCGGCATCTCCTACACTTGTTTCACCTGTTGACCAATGACCTCAGTAACCAGGACAGAGTCTAGAGAAAAAAATGTTCCATCGGGGGTTAAATTTTCGGCGAAGTAGGCAGCAAAAAAGAAGAAAAGATAATATTTCCCTCAAGTTGGGTTCGTACTAGAAAAGGAGGAAAAAGAAAATTCGTTGTTAGTCCCACGGTGTGTATGGTCTTTTCTTTATGTGTATGTTTATTCTAGTTCAGCTGGCCTTACCTGAAGCAGTTGCTTTAAAATAAAGTATATATTTCCTCTCTACCTGAAGTACGAACGAACTGGCTCAACTTAAGCCTGTTACCGTTGCTTGCTTGGCTTTTTGCTCAGCCAAATCGCTTATATGGGGTGCACTCAAATGAAAACACAATCGTGTTGAATCGTGTAAGAGTATTTAGAATATTTATCTATCACGCCGCTGAACTTGCATCGCTCGAACAACTTCCTTTTTGTGAGCGCCTTCTCTGCATGAGTTTGTTGGAAACACAGCCACTTCGATCCGAGGCAATCGATGATAGCGTTGGTGACATCAACAAGTACATCCGCAAAATAAGTTACGTTTCACGGTTAACAAAACAGCGGCCATCTTGGTGCTTGAAATCGCTGTTGCAAGTTATCCGAAGCTTTATCTGAAATCGCTGGAAAGGTTTCTTATGTCCCCAGAAATGCTACAACAGCCTGCGATATATATACAAAGACGATATCGCTCGAGCCTCCTGACACCGTATACTTAAAGCACAGAAAGTCCCATTTTCGAATCACAACAATGGCCGTTCGCTCTCCACCAAGTATACAGAGATGGCGGCGTCCACCAGGAGATCGGGGAATGCATGCAGGGAGTGCCCATACTCTATACACGTAGCTAACTTACTCAGTGGCTCTTACAGGGCTCAGCTCAAGCGTGTTTTCTTTCATTCTTTTTGCCGAAACAATACATATCTTCTTGACACACCCTTGGACAACGTCACGCCATTGTGTTTAATGGAGTTGCGTGCGTATTTCCCCCGTTGCAGCCGTCGATCACGACGATGACGCTCCTGCGGCTATTCATAAGTTGGGTGAAAGAAAGCACTGCCCAAGCCAGTGCATGCTTTTAGTGGCACTTGAATCACGTCTCAACGAGCTCGCGCGCCCTGTCCTATGCAGTGCTTTCTTTTACTCGTTTGATTTGCCCACACATTCTGCACCGGTGCAGAAAAGTGTATGGCACTGTACTTCCGGTATGTGTATTGAGATACGACCGGCAGTACGCCGCCCTACACTTTTCTGCAGCGGTGGAGGAAGATGCAAATAAATCGAACGAGCCTATCTGAACTAGTTTCGCTGAACAGACTCACTGAATAGAATAATAGTGGCACTGAATGACATAATCAGTGACTCTATATACGCTTGCAAGAAATACTCCCGTCCGCAGCCATTTTGAGTGATCCTGGTGCCGCGTAACGTTTCCGCTATTTTGGGGTGCGCTAAGGGCACGTCATAGGGGTGCGCGTGGACAAGATGGCGGCGTCTGCTGCATCGCCGACGGCCAGCGTTAGCGACGCATTTAATAAAGATATTTTCAATCAATCAATACTGTTTCGGAACACAAGAGGAAGTATCCACACAGAATCGTAGCATCAAATACTGTAGGAGGGGCATGTTTAAGAGTTAGGGCTGATTTGATAACGATCGCAGCCCCTGTTCCAGCACGTCATGGAAGCGAAGCCAGAGCTGCCGCGAGCGCAGTCATCGTTGATGCAATCACCATGCGGCTTCTGGCGCGTTCTGATAAGCGCTTCGAGATTTTATATATTCATGCAGAAAAGCCGGCGGCGGTGCGACGAGAAAATCCTGATTAGTCCAAAGGGTCATGACGTCACAGTCACATGACCTCGCGCGGGAATTTTAACAGCACACAACGCTCACGTGACGTCACGCATGAAATGAAAGTGATTAAAAGATGACATGCAAATTAAAAATACAAAATAACTAAATTGCCTTAAAAAAATTTAAGCATTTTAGGCGGAGACGGGATTCGAACTCACTACATTTCGGTTGCGAGCCAGACACGCTTGCACGGCTTGAGAACGAGCGGGGGTGTATGTGTTTGGCTATCGCGTTCCACTCGTAAAGGCGAAGCTTGAGCGCCCTCCCGTCATTTTTTCTAATTTTTCGATACGTTGCTGGTTTAGGTATTTTATGCAATTGTTTGTGCTCTTTGGCGGTCAAAAACAACTATTGAATGTTTTATATATATATATATATATATATATATATATATATATATATATATATATATATATATATATATATATATATATATATATATATTTGTTTCTTTCTGCATTCAGGGGTGTATGTTTTAGCAATAGACGCTTGGCAAGCATTGTAGGACAAGCTGCTGTTGTTTGGGGGTTTTATGGCGCAACAGCTACGGAGGCCATACTGCGCCGAACTGTACAAGTAACGAACGTCCTAACTGGAGAGTCGCCTCACGTCGGCGCGCGGTTCGAGGTTTAGTCGGGATCCCACTCCCAAAGGTGTACAGCGTGATTGCTGTCTGCGCATTCGAGCACACACTGGCTCCACGTGTAGAGTGACGCACGCTACGTATTCCAGATTGTGATTAGATTGTGCCGGCAGGATGTGTTAAGCCCGATTCACATGGTACGATTTCGCTTCCGATTTCGCAACTGCGACGCCAAACGCTGCAACTTACGGCATTTTTTTGTTCTTTTCTGCTGCACAAGCGAGACTGCATTTGCGGCTTTACTGTTAAGTAACGGTTTCCTCTCGGTCATACACGCAAAGATCCCTCCTCGAGAGTCGCTCAAAGCTATGCAAGCGCATTCTTCACCATATACTTACGAAATGCCACAGAAAGTAACGTAGGTAAGGACCGAGCGGGGTCCCGCTCTTTATACTGCAGCCCCGATGACAATCAAATCTACACTGAGAAGAATGGGTTGTTGGGCGAGTTGGTGGGAATTCGTCGTGGAAACAACGTGAAAGTACGAGGACGTATGTTTCCCTTACGTCCTCGTGTTTTCGCGCCGTTTCTACGATCGAATTTAGAGAAGTCGACCGCTTTTATCTCCAACGTCGCGCAAGCGACCCTTTACGAGTTAAGCGTGCGCAAACACCCAGCGTACGTTATCATTGCATTGCGGAAAAAAATCAATAATTACCCTCCCTACGTTGTCTAACCTTACTGTCCCCGAAAGAAGATTATTCCATTCGAACATTTTCGCTCGCAGGCATTCACTGGCTCGCAGACGGTTCCAGTGTCCACGCATGCAGCCACGCGCATTATCAGTCCCGTTAAGACGTCGGCCACTTAACAGGCCAGGTCTCGACGAAGAACAGGCGCGAATGCTAATCTGCGCCTGGACCCCATTCAAAGAAAGAATCAAGCACAAAGTCAGTCTGCACTGCCGCACAAACGGCTCCACGAAGCGGATCCACACACGACCTTGAAAAACGGGTCGACCGTGATCGAGCCTATGAATTATGAATGGGCCGCCTCGATCTTACACAAGTTCGCAAATCCATAATAAAAAATAGAAAAAAAGGCGATATGACGAGAAGGAGATGGTATTGTCCTGCATGCCACACACAGACAGAGACGGCGCGCGCGCTCAAACCAGGTACAAAAGTCCGAAATCGTCACTAAAGCTCGCCAACAATGGGGAGTTTGAGAGTAGACCGTTATTGCATTCCGATAACGACATGCGATGATACCCGGGCGCACAATAGGCGCTGCTGCTAGCGCAATGGCGGCTGCGCAGGATTGCGGGTACGGGTATCAGGTTGCAGGGACGATCTACTTGAACGCCCTAATGATTTCTGAGCTCTCGCAGTGCCTGTACTAGAGATGTAGACAGCCATGCGGGCCAGTCGCGGGTCAAGGCTGGGAGGAAGTTGGAACGGTCATTGTCAGTATTTTCTATTGTAGAAATATGACAGTCTGTTCCAAGGGTTAGCATGCCGGAGGTACCCCGTGCGGCATTTTAGCTTTCTGCAGCCGACGCTCCATTGAGTCAGCTCGTTTTGCCGCCCACAGTGCAACAAGAATCCATATAGGTCAAAGATGGTACCATGTTTTATACCACCGACAGAAAAGAAGAACATGCATGAGGGCTTCTGGAAGATACAATGCTCCAATTCTCCTGACCTTAGAAACGTTGAGCGCCAAGAGGACGATTGAGATGGAAAGGAAAGAAAACAAGACAAGGATAGTCTGGCGGAGGCCACACTATCCTTATCATTTTCTCTCCCAGCAGCGAGGAAAAGCGGCAACATTTACCGTGTAAAACTACGCTTACGTTTCTTTTTTTTTTTGTGTGGGAATTGGGGGGGGGGATATGTAGGAATTGGTGGGAATTGGCAGGGAGCAGAAACAACAATAACAACAGGCAAAAAAAAGGTGTCACGGGTGCGCCCCACCAACCTCAGTTATTGTCGTGTCACAGGCATCAGGGAATTCCACTTGGTATTTAAGCCACGGGGCACGTCTTTAGGCTAGTCAGAGTAGACTACCCGTCCATTAGAGGGTACAGCAATCGATCAATAGTTGTGCCCTGTAACAATGCCTTGTTTCACTAGTCTATAATCTGGTAAGGTACTTGTCAATGAAATAATCAATCAGAAAGTGGTGCACTACCATTTCTGCAGACAAGGTTATGCCTTATATTTACGAGGTTGTGGTCGAGCGTATTTTCAAGTTATTGTTTCTGAACATCACCTTCACTTATCCGTGTGCATTTCATTATGCTATTTCTTTATTTCAGCATGCTTGCCACCGACCATTTGCACGGACCGAAAACTCGTCAAATATGTCTTGGATTTTTTTTTTTATTTGGGGGGGGGGGGGGTTACGTTATTGAAATTTGATGGAAAGAAAGTTATTTGTTATTGATTTTATTATTACAATACTCTATGATAGATGATAGACTAAAGGACTATTCGCCATCAAGCAGGCACTTCGAAAAATAAAATATATTAAAAACGCTGTCCAGAGAAGTCCTTAATTTATATCGTGACACGGTAGACATAAATAAGTTACACGGCAGCATTAACAACGCGACACCTGATACAACGACTCAAATTTCACGGTAATCAATAAAAATGCGTCTGTGTTTATCCGGGCTGTCTGTAACTATTGCATGTGTTTACATCCCACAAGGTCTCAGCGCAACTACCCAAAGTACCGCAACGCCAGAGTTCCTTTTCATCGGACGTAGAAAAAGCGACAATAGGAAAACCTCGGGTTCCTGCAGGAAGCGTGCCGCTCGAAAGCAAAAACTCCCATGTTGACGACCCGACTCAGGAAAGCACACCGATGTGACAAGCGCGCGCGCACACACACACAAAAGGAACTTCCTCGCTGGTGGTAATGACGAATGCTTCCCGGCAGTTAAACAGCACAACGGCGGCGAAGTGGGAGGCTCAAATAACCCCGCTAACGTCGCGGCGCCCGCGAAAGCTCGAGGTCGCGGCAGGCAACTGGTAGCACGCGCAACGAACGGGAAACCGATGTTCGGACGGTCACACCCGCTCGCGCCCGCGTCATTTCACACACTGCAGTGATCGTTACCGCCGAAGCAAAGATCGTTCAGGTCAGCCGCAAAGGCAGGGAGGGATCGGCAGATGCCAGTCGCGCGAAGGCCAAGTTACGCCGAGGCTGCGTTGCATCACGGTCAGTACGCTGCCGACGTCCTTGTGAAACGACAGGTATTGGGACACAACTGGCCGCGTTTTTGTGTTTTAGTTTTTTGTACGTTTGTTGCTTGAGGAAGACGCCCTAACTTCCAAGGCGGCAAAGAATGCAACGTCGTCCGCTAATCTGCCCAGCGCCTTGGCATAAACAACCGGAGCCGAAACTCGAAAGCGGAAACCGACACGGCTGACAGTACCCAGTTATCGCGGACGGGTGTAGCGGCGAGCGAGCGCAGGGGCCGTTGGAAAACACAGCTCGGCGACGGATCGACGCGTACGGTCGTGCGAAGAAGCACGCCCTAAGCACTCCAGGGAAGGTTCCAAGAGGTACCGGCGCTAGCGCGGAAGAAGCTGAGGGTCCCCGGCGTACGAGCGAGTAGGCGTTCCTCGAAGAAAAACAGATAGACAAAAATACACGGGACGGATCGGCCGGCCGCTGCTTCCGAATCGGGCTGCTAAAAATTGCTCGAAATGCGAGCGACGCGGAGTCCCGCTTCACATTAGCCCCGCTACCGCCGCCGAAAATTCAGGAAACACAACTGGAGAGAGGTCAAGGACCGCCGAATCAGGTGTTCCGTCGCAGGTGCGGACGGCGTTCCGTCAACTGTCCAAACAGAAAACATCACCTCCCAGGAACGTGCGGCGACTTACCTTAGTTTTTGTGATGACGTGGGTTGCTAGGCGTACCACGGCGAAGTTTCCTTTGCCAATTGTTTTTCCTAGTTCGTAAAATCCGACTCGAACGAGCCCCGCACACCCCGACGTCTTTACCCTGTCAGCCGCCATGTTGTGGCGGGACTCACGCATGCGCCCGAAGCCTACTCTCGCTGCCGGGCGTTCGAAGATCTTCCCCATTCAAGCTCCCTCGTAATCCCGTGGCACGTCGGTAGATGTAGGCAGTCACTTTTGCGGCGTTCCTCGTAGCACAAATCTGAGCCGGCTTTCATCCTGGGGGCCGTCGACTCGCCGCACCGACAAAGAGCCTCCCGAGCGCGGCAGTAGCAGACGCATTTGCCTGCGTTCGAGGCTAGCGAAAGAGCAGAGGGTCGGCGGAAACACGGGGAGAGGAGAACGCCTGGGCGCGCGTCACGATGACGTTGATGACGTCGCCGCAAACTGGGCGGCTGGCTGGCGAAGCGGCGGTGAAGTGAAACTTTTGAGAGTCGCACACGTGATAACAGACGTTTCGGTGCGGCTCAAAAATACGCTGCCCGCACAGCCTCCGATCGGGATCAGGCAAACACGGTGCATCTGCTTCTCAACGGGTTGCACACGGGTACGGGGTGGCGCGCTGACTAGAAGTACGGAGGTTCCGAAGCGGAGCGCGGAGTCGGGGCGAGGGCCGGCGCTGACTTGCGCTGACGCTCTCGCCAAGACCTTGAAAGATGCGCGAATGACGTCAACCGGCGTCAGGTCGCCACGGCAACGCAGCCGCCACGCCGCCGCCGCCGCCGATGCCCTCGTTCAGCTGTGTCTGTATCGGAAGTGTGCGGGTTTTTCAGAATCGCGCCGCTGCAGCTGTGTACGGCTGGCTTGCCGTCTGTTTTGAACCCTGCTCGTGGCGAGGTCATAGACGTCGGGGCAAAACGGAAGGTGACTGAAAACAGACTAGAAAATCAAGCGCGCGTGAATCGCGATTCGCGGCATTCTCGCGAATCGCAATGCCGGTGGCTCCTCTAATCACCATTCGGCGCGCTTGATTGGCTGCGTCGGAACCGACAACACTCGTTCAGGGACTTTGGCATTTGAACGCCCGATCCGTCCGGAAGCCGTGCGCCCGCTGTGCTCGGGTATTTGTATCCGGTGAGGCAAGGTCGCCGCGGCAGCAGAGCTAATTCTTGGATATGCTGAGGCGGGGGGGGGGGGTGATGTGGCGATCTCGAATATTTGGTTCGCTCGTTGGTTTAAGAATGTTAAGATCTTGCTCACCTGGGATGCAATCACCGACAGCCTGAAAACGCAGGGCGTGGTTCATTATCATCGCGTTTCCATGCCTCGTGATGTTTTTCGGCGTTTTAACTCGACCAGCGCCACAATTTCATTGGCTGCGAGGCGGCGATAATAAGCTACTCGAGACTCGCTGCGCCTGGTGTTTCTTAACTTGTCGGGCTATGAGTTCACGGACGCAATAATAATCGCAGGCACCATGTATAAAGAAAAAAAAGTTTACCATTTAAGACAGACCACGAAAATGGGAAACTAGTACACCACAGGCTGAAATTTCTCTCGAATCTGTAGCTTTCTTGTTCAAATGCGGAGCGTAAGTTCGTCTGCTTCTTTTGCAGGGGTTCTGGTGACGTCAACACTCCGAGCTCTGATTGGCTCTGACTGAAGGACAGTGGGTAGACCTCAATGCAAGCTGCCTTGAGGTCTACAGTGATGATCCTTAATTCAGAGCCAATCAGAGCTCGGAGTATTGACGGCATCAGAACCCCTGCAAAGGAGCAGACGAACTTGCATAATCATCAAATCACTCGGTCAGAAACTAAAAACATGTATCGAGATGGTTGCCGACAATTACAAACGGAAATTGACATTATTCCTTAAATACTTCCGAAGCTTTAACCACCTATCTATACAAATAAAATAAACGAATGAATCTACATGTGTATAGACACTGTAATTTCTCGGGACATGAAAAAAAAAAAAGGTATTGTTCGATCTGCTCTTTTCGACTGCCGTCTGCCTCAGAATATATCGATATTTTTTTATGTTGAGCGATAGCTGATATTTCACATTTAGCGTGACAATCGAACAAAAGGAGCCGGCTTTCTGCGCCCAGTCGGCGATTATACGGCGGTACGGTAGACTTTCGTGATAAGAGAATGACACGTGCAGAGGCGTATAATCCGACGAGAACACACGTTGCAAAGTTGAAATTTTACGCCGGTACGGACCGTCTTGCATGTGCGGACTATACAATAATTTGCTTTTCTAGATCGTTCATTAGGACGAGACGAGACGGCTTTTGTGAATAACAGAGTATGCTAAGGATGAGTGAAGCATGAGCTTTTTTAAGTTACGTAAAGCAGGTGTTTCTTAAGGTGTATTGTGTCTGAAAAGGTTTTACGTGCGGACCAGGAGCCATATATGGCTTATGCACTGGATGTGGTCTATGCACCGGTGTCGACTATCTAAAAAAACAGAATTCAACGAAAAGTTTTCCCTGCATGCGGACTGTACAGTGTGCGGAGAGTCCGAAAAATGCGGTATTAACTCCGATAATTTTTTCAAGAAACGGCCGATCTGCTCGTCGCGTATTGTTTCGTAGTGTCACAGAATGAGCGAAAGCTTTTTGGTTTTTATTTTAGCAATTACGCTTTTAAACATGTTGAATAAACCTGAGACTGGGGCAGAAATGAACATACAAGTCGAAGGTTGACCCTTTGTGTTGGTGGTGGCTGGTTGTGGGCTATATAAGGAGGCGGACTAAATAAACCTCGTATAGCTGAGTTTGAGACGTCGTCCGGTCCTTTTCTGTTCCTCCAACTTATATGTTCATATCTGCCCCAGTCTCAAATTTATTCAACATGGTTAACATTCACCAGCTCGCCTATATTAACGCTTTTAAACGTTGCGGCGAAGTCTCGACAACTGTACAAAAATTTGACTAAGATAACAAACGGTATCCATTGTTCTTCCTCCTTGCGTATACGCTGGGAGCGGCTGTAAGGCGAACCAAATAGTAACTCTAAAGTCCAGAACAAACCAAGAAGAAGAAAAAAAGGGGGGGGCAAACGAAAGAGTACAAAATGTTATCCTACTCTCTCATTCTTTCTCTCTCTCTCTCTCTCTTCTATTTTTTATTATTTATTTTTGCCCTAGCTAGGTTAGTCGAGCAGATTCCACCTTCTCCAAAAATATTTATCTGTTCCTCGAATCACATCTTTGTGTATATGAATGCAGAGGTGGATGACTTGGGGCACAATATTCGAACGGAAATAATGCACCCCAAAGCCAAGCGTCATCGTGCCGCATTCAAATACCTATGCTCGTTTTCACCTAAAAATAAAAAAAGTTTTGCGCATTTTTATACGCTGCGCGAGGAAGTTCTTACAAGCTTTGGTTGTCAGTGGAAGAAGCGAGGCGTTTAGCGTGTCAAACGTGAACGTCTGGATAAGGTAACATACATATAATCTAAAAAGCACCTACATATAACTTAATGATCCACATAAAGGAGAAATTAAAAATGCTCCGCAAAAAGACGGATATTTTTTTTTTATACTACGGTTCTTGAGGTAAAAACGTGTACAGTATGTACACAAAGTATGAACGAAAAACCTCTTTGCCGCCCAATTTAATTGCGGCATTTCTTTTTTAATACGATATACACCGTTTCGCAATTGGGAAGAAAAAGTCGGCATTTCGAAGCAGCTCTCGTTCCAGTCCCCACAAAAAAAAAAAAAAAAGAGACGAAAGTTCCCAATCAAAATATTTTTAAAGCGACAGCTTGATATGGGAATCTAAAAGGGGCATTGCTTTCTCGTGTTAGTCGTTGGTCGCAATGTGGGAGGGAGCGAGGGCTCCCTCTTTCTCTACGTTCCTTCCTACGGTGTCCCCAACACGTGCAAGCCCCCACCAGTCAACTGCCTCAAGTGCTACCACACCTTCGTTGCCTTTGACCAAATGTCTAAGCCAGAAAAAAAAAATCTTATTTTTATATTTAAAAAGAACGGCAGCTTATTACATTATTTGTTATGAAAAAAAAATTAAAAAAAACAACGTGTGCCTAGAAGCGTCTCTTTGTACACCGCTCCTTCTACAATGCGTGTCAGCACCACGTGTTGCAGGAAGAATCGTTGAAGCGGGGTCAGTTATCCGTCCCGCTTTGGGAGCGGCGCACGATATTGCTCAGGACAGGCTTTTCTCACTTCATCGACACTAAAGCTGACGCGGGATCCTTTAGAAACTGCATGATTTCGTGCATCATTTCTAGCTCCCGAGAAACGCAGTAGCACAACACACGGCGCATTTACCTGTACCCGGCGGTCCTTCCGTCGTTCGCTTCTCCGCAGTATAGCGCTGTGAGGTGGCGAAGCACCCTTGCCAGGTCGGTTGGAAAGCACGCGCCTATTATACTGTATACGGGCAACAATGTTGCTATTCAATTTTAATGTTTCTTATGTTTCCTTTTGTTTTTTTAGTGGGCTATTTGTGTGTGCGTGCGTGTGTGTGTGTGTGTGTGTGTGTGTGTGTGTGTGTGTGTGTGTGTGTGTGTGTGTGTGTGTGTGTGTGTGTGTGTGTGTGTGTGTTTGGGGGAGGGGGCTAAGTTGTTATAATTGGGTTATTGCCCATTTATGTTAATATTTTGTATTAATTCATTCATTTACTCAGCGGAACCGCAGCCTTTTTCTCCGCAGTTAAATAAAAAGAAAGAAAAAAACCAGTAATTTTTTATATGAGCCAATCTGCCTTTTCTCTGTTTCTTTTTTTTTTGGAACTACACAATTTAATTGAGCCGATAAATATCGTCCAATTTTTTACATTCAATAAAAAAAACATTTTGTTGAGAAAAAATAATTCTGCATGTCTATTTACGAACAAGTATTCACTTTAGAAAAAAAAAAGCTTAAAATATCTTCCAAGAAAACCTTGATCTCTTCGTAGTAAAATACACTTAAAAGGAAGTGAATCTTTTATTTGGAAGCTACCTACATTGAAAACTTCCCGGAGAGAACCTGTTATAAGCCGTCAGTAGGTACAGTCACACGAACAGTAGTAGAAAAAGTAGTGCCTACTAGCGCGTGTAGTCGTACGACGCGCGCTTGATTACTTCTGGTCTCGCCTTCTTTCAATACAATAAACAAATAAACTTAGCATAACAGGTAAAAAAGTAAACACGACGGAAAAGAGCGCAGTTACTTTGCGTGTGCTCCTTTCTATCGCTCGGTCTAATTTTGCTTATATTATGCACACGTTTTAGGATCTTGGACGACACCATTAACGAAATCGCAAGCCGTACATCGGATCGTCATAATTTTGAGATGGCCAAAAGCGTCAGTAGTAGTGTTCGTGAATTTAATCACAACGTTACTTTTGCTCTTTTTGAAAACTTTTTATGAAAACTAAAAACACAACTCAATTTCACTCTTAAACGGAGAGAGTTAATTTTGCGTCTGTTATCCTGTCGCGCCTCTGTCGATTCTCTCCCGGAGACTCCGTCATCTATGACTCCGTCCCGTCATGATTTTCCCGCCGACGTCTCAGATTCCGCTTGGTTTCCGGTCCGCCCTTGCGTAGCCGACCGCCTCTGACTTCGCATCCCCAGATGGCTCTTGTGATGGCGGCGGCACTCATCTCGTCTTGCTCAAGTTCGCCCGAGCTAGTGTAAACATCACGCGAGAGCACGGGAAAGCTCAGTCCGTCAGGTGAGGTGTTGATGTTACTTGAGCGTCCTCGTGCTCGTCTTCCTTCTTTTCTTGTGTACTTCCTTTCGTCCCGTTCAAAGTTGTATTTTCAAACAAGTAGAGCCGCTAACAATTTCTGAAATGTTAATGGCACATTCGATTGAATACCAGGCGTAAGACGCGAGTGACTGGGGTGGTTAAAATATAAAAAAAAGCTTAGTAAAAAAACGCCATGAGGGTCACGCGCAGCTAGACAACAACAAAGTGCATTTTCTGCCACAGAAAAACAACATCACACAAATATAATGAAATAAATAGACAAACAGGGGATTCAGGCACCTTGCATATGTTTTTTTCGAACATAAAAGTAGTTTTTGACTTTCTATGAAATTATTTTTGTCAACCGGAGCTCATTATAAACGTCGTTCATGTGGTACGTTGTGTTCGAGTCCTCTTCGGTGCCTTTTTTTGTTTGGTTTTTTGTCTTTGGTTTATACAGCTGTATTAAGAGTTGATAGTGCTTTACTTACAGCATTATGTTCATAATTTTATAAAAATAGGGAGTGATGAAAGAAATTCGTTACAGGTATCTTGTAATTAAGTTACAAATTACTGCAGAAAAATGTAACGTCGAAATGAAAAGATAACTTAAAATAGTAATGAATTACAAATATTCCGTTACTTGGAAGTTGTAACGCATTGCTTATCAAGTCTCCTAAAGTGCCACCATGTAATGTGGGTGGCATTTCACCAATGAGGACGTCTGGGCACTACTGTTTCATTGGGTCAATTCAAGGTGCTTGATAAATTCGGTAGAAATGCACGCGTGAATGCATTCACAAAGTTGCGTTTGATTGCATTTGACTGCGTTTGACAGCCTTTGACTGAGTTTGACTACGTTTCACTTTTTTTTTACTGTGCCTGACTGCGTTTTCCTGTGTTTAACTGCGTTACAACTGCCTTTTACTGCGTTTGACTGTTTCTACGGTGTTTGCCCGCGTTTGACTGATTTCGACTGCTTTTTACTGCATTTGACTGCGCTTGACGGCATAGCTGCATCGTTACACGACGACCGTGTGCACCAAGAGAATTAAAGAAATGTGGGGTGAGGGGGAGGCGCGCCTTAGCGCTACCAGCGCTCTCCCAGCGCATCTCTTCCGCTAATTTTGAAGGTCCTTTCACCGGGGCTTTTTCCCTCGGCTTTTTTGTCTGATAAAACGGGGCTGTCCACGGGTTTTCTTGACATAACTGCATGCGCACTTCCAGTGGCGTAACGGGGAGCGAACCAAGCTCAAGACATTCTTGTCGTTTAAGGAAATCTGTCCTGACCCTCATCAGGGAAAGCACACTCGGTTGTGCGCACGAATGATGTGTTGACTTTATTTGTAAACATGCCGACTCGGAAAAACTCAAAAAGCACTGTAAAAAAAAGAAAAAAGTAGGCGCTAATTAATGCGTAGTTGGGGCCCCTTTTGGATATAAGAAGACCAGATTGAGTATCAATAGTTCGCTCGGTGATAATTTGCACAATAATATCCGCCCCACTCATAGTCCACTTTGTAAGTGCTCATGTGGCGTGTCAAAGACAAAGAGATAGCGAGATCATACGCGTACATAGTCCTGACTTTCTTGCGAATTGGCCGTGCCGACTGTCGCGTTACGCCGCCGGAGAACTCACTGACTGTCCGTCATAATTACATGGGAACATGCTAGAATCGAGTTTGTTAAATAATTTCTCCACGAGGAAGACGGTTGCCAAGATTTCACAAATAAATCACGGAATACCTAAGTCCGCTGGAGGAGATTACGGTGGATTGAAGATAGATAGCTATACTAATGAAATAACAACGTCGCATATGGCGAGATAACGCAACCAAATGCGTTGCAGAACAGAACCTCATGATAAGTGCGGACACCTGGCTATCACACATGATTCCTCGATTACACAGTGGTAGATACGTGAAGCGGTGAACTCTGTTCGTAAAGCGTTATCTCGATTTATTTTTCTTTGTAGTCACTTTCCAGGAGTCCTACGCGCCCAGCATCGGCAGGTGCAACCAAACGAATTCGCCTGAAGCACACGTGTCCTCTGTTCCTGTTTACGACAGAAACAGGTGTAACCGCCACGAAGTTCCTCGTAACGGCATCGAACCGCCGCACTGATGAAACGATGATGACATAACGCGCTCCCTTCATGCATTTATTGCATCCCCTGCTACCGTCGCCCAATTGGTAAACCATTCTGCATATTTATTTGTCCCATCGCTGTGCGTTTCGGTTTAAATCGTCTCTTCCAGGCGTCTTACTTTCACACCACGATTTCATTTTAAAGTTGGTACCTTGAAGCGCTTTATGTTATTTCTGTCGCTCGTGCCACTCACGCAGCCGACTAACCAACGGCCCAATGGGCCACTCAGCGTGTAGGTCAGAAGCATGTGACAACGTGTTGTCGGAATGCTCTTCTCCTGAGGGAGCTGTCACGTGCTTCGCCTCCATCGCTCTGATTGGCTCACGAGGGCCGTAGCGTTGGCTCTTTGCCAACCTACAGTGAAACCAAGTATAGGAGGCTCCGTAGCGAAGGGCCTGCTTGACGTAAATCTGTTGGCCTCCTGGGCGCAGCCACCGCAAAAGCTTGTCGAGCGGTATTAAAGTTTTCGCAGAAAATTGGCCTCGCATCGAGACTCTGATACTGTCCAACGTCAGAGGGGGGGGGGTCTCAATGGGTCTCCTCCTAGGGAGGGAGGTGGAAATCAAGCATCACTGCGGTGGTGGTTGCTTGGCTCACTTGTTGCACTGCGACCATCGACGGCCAACAAGTATCGCCCTCTTGTGCCCCCTCGCGGGGTTAGGCTAGTGTCGGGCACCCATTGGCTTTTTATGAAATTCTACCTGATCTTAAAATGCTATAAACTTATTTTAGTCTTGGCTTTAAGTCTGCGGTGCCCTCGAGGCGGGAGCGGACTAGGGGACTCTTATTTTTCAGACTTTTTTATATTTCCCCGGCCTCAACATCTGTCCAACGTCAGCTTTACTTAAACGCTGTAGTCTTGGACTGTGATGCCTGAGCGAGAACAGTACTCCTCCGATGGGATCATCTGGATTTGACAGCGCGGGTGAAACAATATGTCACAGAGCTTTTTCACATCCTGAGCTTCTCCTTCTCTCAACGAGGTTTTAGCCAACAAACACACCTTACCCCGAACATCTGCAGCTAACTTTTCAACTCTCTTGGTTCACCGCCACAATCGAAATTTCCTACCCAGACCCCTTCACTTTCCTTTCTCTCTCCCCTGCCCGTGCGAGTCTTTTTCCTGGTTGGGGGGTATAGCACTGACGCAAGAGCATTCCCCCATTTCACCAATGATCATTACAGCAACAATAACAACAACGATAGAGAAAGAATCGAAATCTCCGCCGTTAGGATAGATAGAAATATATTTTTTAAATCAAATAAATTATTGATTAAGATTAAAATTATATGATTTAAATCACCCTGCCTCAGAAAGTTTTCTCTTTTTTCACTACATTTTAGACATGGCCATCAGATTGAGTCTTCAATCTACCCAATGATTGCAGTGTTGCGGAGTTGCCATTCCGGAATTGGAATGATTCCGGAATCATTCCGCATTTTCGCAATCCCGGTATGGAATGGGCATGGAATGGCGGCAGCTGAGAAGAATGGAATGGGAATGGAATTAGATGCCTTTTGCCCGGAATGCAGTAAGAATGAAATGAGCTCGGTTCTTATACGAGCTGTGTCGATTATCATCTAGGTCCTACCGGTTGATGGCTCAATTCTCTAGCGCATGGTAAGTGTCTTTTGAAACAGCATCACTGCACTGGAGGTAATATGGTGGAAGGTTGGGCGAGTTGGTGGTACATGTTTAATGAGAAAGTAAAACAGCGCCTTAAAAACAGAGGACAGGAAGACGAAGTGAACAAACAGAGCGCTGGCTCTCCACTAATTTATTGGAAGAAAACACAAATCGACAGGCATCACGGATCATCAAAAAACGTCAAGTCACCGTCCCCTTCGTCTTCGTCATACACTTTGTCTTCTTGCACTCTTTTTTTTTGCGCTGTTTTACTTTTTTGTTGTGCACTAGACATGGCTGACGGCTTGATTGTTTCACTGGCTTTTCCTCCCTCGAGGATGAAAATGGCGCGCCCCAGTGAAGCATTCAAAACTGAATAGTTGTAGACAGACAAGATGTCGTTCCTGGCACCGCGAAATTGGAGAAAACGGCAGTGGAGTAGCCAGGGTGGAAGCTATGGGGCTTCAACCTCCCCAACCCCCTCCCCGAAATCCAGCCGACCCTTTAATTTACACGTGCATTTTGACTCCTCCTTCCCCATCCCCTTTCGCCCCTCTCCCCTCCTTACACCAAGTCATAAACATCCCAGCCACCTCAACCCCCCCCCCCCCCACACACACACACAAAAATATTCTGGTTACGACACTGCAAAGTGGCTGTTGTAGTCATGCGCAATCAGCATGCAGCTTTTAACCAGGGTGTCGAACCGAACCCGACCGGAAAACCCGAGAAAAACTGTTTTTTTTTTTTTAACCTGGACCGGACGAAAATTGTAGCCGAAATCAGATTTTTATATTAAATTCGAACCAGAAAGGAACCGTACTTTCATGTGGCAGTTACCGGTTCATTGGAAACTATTTCCGTAATAAAATGTGAGCCGCGCCTTCTTGTGGGTTGCGGCGCGAAGCCAATTAAATATTCGTGACGGTGGCATCAGCCGCTAAGTTTTGACTAAACCAACGGCAGCGACGACAGGGAGACAGCTCAATGTGCAGCACAAATTGGCGTCGGCGAACAGGCGTACACTTTTGTACTATGTTTCCCTTTACGATGGACCACAAAGGACGCTATGAGCCACCGGAGCCAACTCTTAATTCGGAGGGTGCCACGCGTCCTTCCGGTTGGGCGGAGCGACGCAGGGAGCGCGAAGACACAAGACAAGCTGGGAACTATGGATTGTCTCGTGTAGGTCGTACTGTCCATCGCGGTGATACGGAATATATCTGACTATGCCGAAATATTAAAGTGGTATTCTCTACCCATGAAGATAATAATCCCTGGCGAAGGGGAACAAGAGGTACATAGGACAAACACATATATACAACCACAACCAAATGACTGGTGCGCGACAAAAAAAAAATCCGCCTGGTCTTGGTATTGAATTAGGGAGCTCTCCATTTATAGTGGAGCCTGGTTCGGTACCAGGACCAGGCGGATTTTTCGGTCGCGCACCAGTCACCTAGCTGTGTTTGGAGATTTGTGTTTGTCCTTCATCCCTCTTGTTCCCTTTCTCCTGAGATTATTATCGTCATTCTAATCCAGCTCGCTGGCACCTTTGCAATAATGGAATTCTCGTCATCTCTACCCATTTTGAATTAACTTGAGATGTGCGTAGATAAAAAACATCAAAACGTAGAAGAGACACAAAATAGACACGACGAAAGTCTCAGGTTAATTCAACATGGTTAATATTCACCAGCTCACCTGCACCCTTACCATATCTAGCTATTCTCCGTGTGTGCGCGCGTGCCTGAGTGTTTTCTTTTCTTGCTGATAAGCAATATTCCTCATTAAAGCAGAAAGCGAACATAAACGTCAAAATTAAAACAAAAAAGTTTAACGCTGTCGGCGCGTTTGTTCCGCTGTGGCGAAGTCTGGAGGCGCCACGAGGCCAAGACTTTACCGAAACCGCGACGAGCGCGACACTGCGGTGCCGGTCGCCAGTCACCCATTGCTCTGGACGCTGGCTTGAATAGGTTTGTGTGTTGTGTGTGTGCGTTTTCTAGAAACAGAAAGTCGGCCGTTGTAGGTTTTGTCATTTTTGTTTGTTTTTTTGTTCGAATAGTTTTTCGACTGGCGTTCGCTGTATTTCTCCTCTTCAACCTTTTCAACTCAGTCGTTGGAGCACGTTGTTTGGCCGTGCGGCGTGGATAGTTTGCCGGTTCCATCTGGATGAGCATCGTTCGGGCGTGCGGCCATGTATCAGTATACTGCGTGAGCCTGTAAAGACCCCAGGCTAGCAGTCGCACTGCACTGGCTAAATTTCTCATCTACAGTGGGTAACAATGTAGCCATACTCTGGCAGACTAAATTCCTGCTATTTAAACAACTGTTTGCGTGGAACACAAATAAAGAATTTGAATATATATGTTAAGAAATCGCAAGAATCGTACAACAAACGTAAACGTTAACGTACTAAGTCGGGTTCCATAATATGGCGCGACAGTCGCTTGGGCTGGCGCCGTGTACCGATTGCACTTTGGCTCCGGTTTTCTGTTTTTGCCGCAGTGCGTGGGGATTTGGGACAGACATATATATGCTGCGTGCGTCGCTTATGAAAGTGCACTAGCGGTGCTGTTGTGCAAGTACTCGAAGCCGAGAGAAATTGATAGCTTCTTGCGCCACGCATGAACCAGATATTTTAAGGCCCCATCAAAAAAACTACACGCTAACCATGTATCTGCAGAGGGTATAACGTCCATTTGCAAAGAAATTCGGTGGTTTTAATTTTTAGCGCCTGGACTCTGTTGCGACTTGCAAGCTTTCTACACTTGATCGCGCGATCGATGTCCGCAGTGGAACTAAGGGCCACGAAGCGCTTTGTGCGACCACCCTTCGGCTTAATCGAATGAGTGCTTTGAGGAAGCTTTTGCATACTTTTGCAGTCGTCTCCGCGTTTGATGTTAGCTGCTTTATGCTGGCTTTTTTTAGTAACACAATGCGGCTGTCAATGGCCCTTTTTTACGTTTAGGAATTAGAGAAATGGAATGGTGGAGTTCAGCCATTCCAGGACTGGGAATGGGCCCGTGGAGTGTCTCCATTCCGAGGAGTTGAAAGGAATGGAATGGTCGGAAACGAATTCCCCGGAATGGAATTGGAGTGGAGCGGGGATGCCCATTCCGCAATGCTGATTAAGAGCAGTGTGGAACAGAAATTTACTGGCAAGTTAATGACATCGCAAAGTAGGGTTGCTTCAGAACTTTTTATTCTTCTTAACGTAAACCACGCCATACTAGAACAAAAGCAGCTTGATTTTTCAGTTTATGAAAAAGCTCTATTGCTGTAATACTTCAACAAATCGAAACAGATTCACCATGACCTCTATTCCCCTTGACCCATTGCCTCAGTCAATAAAGTTTTCTCTCTCTCTCTCTCTCCACGTTGAGCTTATAATATGCAAAGACTTTTTTTTGAAAACACCCTCCGCTTATTTTTTTATAGACAAATGAGGAACAACTTGTAAATAACAAAAATATTTTGGATGATTTTTGCAGGAAGGTTTGATGCAAATAATCATAGTAAGACCGTTGTAATTTAAATCATAATTTAAATAATTATTACACTCACAATTTAAAATTTCTGGATTTTTAATTTCACCCTGCCCGCAGCAATTACTCGAGCGTGTAAGCATATATACATCGCTTGCATTTTACCCGCCACAAGTTCACTCACATATTAGCGTTATATACGTATATTCGGTCGCGAGAGTTATGGGCGGTATTGTTATTCGTTTGCCCAGACATATGCACTCCGCTAAATTGAGCGCATATTTTATGCAATAAAAAAACAGAAAAAAATCGACGGGGGACGTTTGCCTTTGCTTCGTCGTAAGCCTATGTCAAATGGGTTTAATTAAAACAAGAACTTCTGGACATATCATATGTCCCATGTATGGCACACTATGCAAAATAGAGTTAAGAACAGCCGCTGCAGCCTGAACCATGAGTATTCGAAGTATACATATAGCGTGCATCAAACATTTCTTCATGTCATCATATTAAAAACATTGCTCAAGTTGTGAGGAAGAGAACACAGCGCTGACTGCCAACTGATGTATTCTGAAAGAGGAAGACGAGGCATCAGAAATGAAACACGCGCACCATAAACAAGAAAGGAGGAAGAGAAACGCTTTTATTGGCGGAATAAGGAGAATTCCTCAGAGTACGGTCCTCGTTGTGGCCGTGGTGGCGGAAACCTCCTTAGCTCTTTCCACCAAGGCGCGTTGCACCTCAGGGTCGGACCTTCGGAGCGAGGTCTCCCACTCATCATGGGATGGGATTGGGGAAAAGGGTTTTGTGGGCAAGCCCAGATTATGGGGGGCAGACTGGCTTTGTCTTCCCATCGGGGCATTCGAAGGTATGGTACAATGAGGGGAAGATGTGGGTGAGGGTGGCGGGGTTGGGAAAAGTGCCCGTCTGGAGTTGGCGCCAACTATGGGCTTGCTCCAGGGTAAGCAACTTGTCGGCTGGCGGATAGACCTGACGGGAGAGGAGGTAGTGTGTGGTGATTTCATGGAAGCTGGATGGACGGTCCCTGGCGGATCTGTCCCCGTGGTAAGGATAGAGGCTAGGCTCTGCCCGGATATTGTATCATCGGGCTTCTTCATGGGCCACCTCGTTTCCTTAAGGGATAGTCTAGTCAGTTGGGCAGCACGATGTGCTTATTAATTCGTCCAGGTGATTGTGTAAATCGAGTTCTTCTAGTTTGGCAGTTGGAGTGCTAGGCTGTAGGCGTAGTGCTATTTTGTAAACCTTGCGGATCAAGGCATTAACCTTGTTGGTGAAGGCCGGCGTGAGGCGTAGGTGTGGGGCGCCGAGTATGTTTGCCGGCTTAGGACGAATGCCTGTAGGATGCGTATGCGATCCTGTTCGTTGAGGCCCTTATGTTTATTAGTCACCCTTTTCAGTAGGCCTATTGTTTGATTAAAACAAGAAAGGAAATCTATGTAGTGGTACATAAATGAGTTGTGCCAGAAAGGTAAGAGGATGAAGAAAAGAAAACTCAAGCGGGAGCCAAATTAAATTTAAGAAAAGGGAATAAACAAGAAAAGAAAACAAAAAGGAGGCAAGAAAAAAGAAGACAGGAAAATAGGACGAGTCAAATACTAGGCTGGCCAAAATCAATCGTTGTTGAGGCGTTGGCTCGGATAACTACTTCCTGATCACTCAAAGATTGTGAAGGGTGGCTCACACCACGCTGGCCAATTGTTTTTATGATCGGCTTCCAACATTTTTCTGGTATCCCGATCTTGATATCTCCCAATTATTGTTGTGTAAAACAAGTTGGTGAGCACTCGCATGCGAAACAGCGTAAAGGCAGGAGGTCTCCCACCGTGGCGTGAAGATAATAAAAATGTTCTCGTAATCGGTTGTTTAGGCGTCGTCCGGTCTGTGACTCTTACATAGACCCTTTCAAAAATTACCCCCTCTTACGGTTGGTCTGAATATACTGCAAAATGGCATGAGCAAAAGACACAATCAAATATGTCTGGTCTATCAATTGTATAAAGTATCTTGGAAGTGAGTATTATTTCAGTTACAAACTTGGCAGCTTCTTAATTTTTTGTGTGTTTTCGTTTTTCGCGCGCCAATTTGCAACATTTTCAGATCGAGCGTAAGAGGCCGTAATTCTTTAAGGGGCCTATAGCAACCACCAGACGTTAGGGAGATCTTGTACACAACACCCTCCCGGCAAGGAACAGGAGCAGGGTGCCTTTCACTATCTGTCCAGACCAATCGGCTTTGCTGGTCTATTTCTCCCCGATCAAAGAGAGGAATTATTCCATACTTCTTCTTCCATTCTAATGTGGTAAAAAGAGGCATATCCATTTGAACGCCTAGAGGGCGTCTGGATTTCCGTTACAGGTACGGCCTCATACTGGTTGGCAACTTGTTTCAAATTGTGTGAACATTTATGCAGGTAGGGGACTGCCACCGACCTCTCCCTCTGTATATTTGGTCCACTTTGTGAACACATTTTAACCTTCTGCAACAGGGTCCCTAGCACCCCTATACCACTCGTACTTACCTCTTTCGATAAAGAGGGCCGATTCATCAATACACTCGGCCGCCCACCCGCTTTTCTTTTTTAAATTTTCTAACTCTCGGCCACGTCCTGCTCGGAGATAACATACCGTCCTTCGCGATAATTAATTAATTGACTGACATCAAATGAAGTTTAAAAAAAAAGCCAAGCGGTTTACTTTGCTCTACGAAGAAATAAAGCACACGCGACAGTTGAGTGCGTCACATGGTTTCACCTTCGCTGCCTGCGGATCAAACGATGACGTCCTCGCGTCATCTAACGAGATGACGCCAAGGGCGCGTTCAGCTCGTTCGATCGGTTTTTACGATAACGCTTTCGGAGAATGACGGTGCCACGCAGGAACGATTGTAAACAGGAAGCCCGGCGAACAAAGTGCGTTCTATGACCTCTTTCGGTGGATAATGATCACGCTATAATCATCCAATTCAGTTGTATAACCGTCATAGGGTGCGGTAAAACCGTAGCGCATTCATTTCCTTTTGCACAACTGTCGTTCTTTTTTTAATTTTTGACTTCCGGCAGTCCTTATAGATTGTGCCGTAATTGATAGCCTTACCTAGGTAATTGCTGGTCAGAATATACTTACGGTATTTTACGTTGGCGCAAAAAGGCTCGACACCACGCTGAACCATAGAGAATTCGAGGCATTTATTTGTAATCTTTGACCGAAGCAAGTAAACCTTCATTCACGCGTCAAATCCACCGCCTAACCACCCTTTTACCTAAAGTCCGACGTCATACCAGGTGAAATGTATTCTTGCAGTTCATTTCAGGTGGGCCAAATTCATTTCGTCCGCACGTAACTAAATAACACGAGGCCAAACTTGTGGTGCTCACATGCACCATACAACTAAAAGTACAGAGCAAGCGCTCCTGAGCCAGCCAACCTGAAACCTCACACATACATTGAAACTTCCCGAGCATTTGTGAGCTTATTATGTATCCGATGAAGGATGTGGACAAAATTTCGGCAGAACGGTTTTCGAAGAAGGTAAAAAGGCTGTTTCTGGTAGTACGAAGTCTCGTTGTGAAGGTTGTGGTGTGTGTTCACAACGAAACACCTTCTGGCTACGTCGCGGAACGAGTGCGAAGCAACGCGATTTTCGCTTACCCGCGCTTCACGCTTCACGGTGCTTGTAGCTCGTGCGGCATCCCATCCGTGCAGTTCTGTCAAGTGTTTGAACCAGTCGAAAGCCGCAGTTGGGCCGCTCATACGAGGTGCGATCAGAACGTTCCGAGACAAGTTTTGTAGCGCAAAAAGAGTCCAGCTCTCTGTCGAAGGCAAGGACCTCGTGTGTCTTTATGCCACAGGGCGTTGTTTTGTAAGCATTTGAAGCTGCTCTACCAGAGTGTTTGTCACCACGTGTACGAGCAGATCTGCGTTTCCACCATAGCCTGCAACTATAGAGTGAAGTGCGATAGCTCAATTTTACGTCAAACTCGGCAAATTTGAAACAGAGAACTTAAAATGAGCCGGATGGCTCCGGCCTCAAAAGCACCGATTCGAGCGAGGCGTATTGACTGGTTTTTGCTCTTCAAAGAATGGTGGAACATCACCGGTAGACGAAGAGAGGTCGGGGAAGGTCACCACCACACGTGATGTTCTGCTATTCTCGAAACGCGAGGACCGCTCAAAACACCTCTCGCGAGTCAGGGTTTTTTCGCCACGAGCCTGCCGACTTACGTCAAAGTCTTTGATCCAGATTGTTTTTTTTTTAGTCTGACGCAGAATTGATGCTTCGATCTTCGTTCTGGTAGCAGTCCATGCTGAAATCGCTGATGATGCACGCGATCCCCAAAACGAAGCCATCTGGCATAACGACAGATGAGAGTCCCTGCCTTCAGCTGCGCGCGCTTCACCGTGCTACCCTCTCATTTTGCACTATAAAACTAACCTCGGAACGTTTTGATCGCATCTCGTACATCACACAAAAAACACGGTGTTAGCTGCAGGCACGAAGACATAATTATGCTGTGTGTGGACACGCATCAAGCATCTTAGAAGCACGTTTACTTCATACAGATGTATACTTAAAACCTGTCTGCAGACAGATTTTGTATGACAGGGCCGTCGTACAAAGAAGAAAAACTCTTCAGGCCGTTTCTGCAGACTGTCTTTGGGATATTTTAGCTTAGGAGAGCCGCAGTGCCGCCGAAAGGCGAGTCGCCCGTAACATGAAGGACTGCGGCGCCGCGGCCTCACTGCTCTCAGGCACTGTAACGGCCGTCGGCGAGTGGCTGTCCGGTTTCAGCGGCGCTGGCCGTAATAGTTTCCCTGGTTGTTCTGGTTCCAGCCCTTTGCTGTCGACTCGTGCCACCTCTTGTGTGTAGTGTCCAGAAGTCTTGGACACTGGTTTCGCTGATGGCCGGGCTGCTCGCACTCGTAGCAGCAGTCAGACGACAGCTGCCTGCTTAGGCCACCCGCACCGAGGTTCCCGTCGGACCGCCTCCAGTGATCGGGTAAAAAAACACTATGGGAGGGCCTTTACCGGGCTTGCGACCGGCTGTTGTAGGGAAGTCTCGTTCCGTTGCGGCGGGGGTCAATGCTGCATGGCTGCGGGATTCGACCGCAGTGTGCCAGTTTTCCCCAGCGCTTGCATGCAGGAGCAGACTGATGAAGATGGTTCGCTTGGGTGGTGATATCCGTTGGGCCCCAGCTTTCGATAGGGTGCGGCCAACGACCTCCCACTGTCGTGGCGACCCCTGCCCGGGAACCTCACGGGCCCCGCTGCGACCTCCAGGGACCTCTCGATTAGAGTTAGGCGAACACCCGATTATCCCGCACGGGAAGAACGCCATGCATGACAGGCCGACTCTCCTGCAGGTTGACGTGGTGGGGAAGGGAGGTCTCGTTCGGACAGTCCACTTGCATGGAGGCCTCGGGACCTCGCCATGCGCATGCCGGTTCGAGCGCGAACTTGGCGGGGGGCGGCGGCACGTAGTTCCGCTCGGCATAAATATGTTCCTCGATAAGGCGGGCGCCCCAGGCTAGCCCTTCAAGGGTCTCAAAGGTACGGTTGATGAAGTAGACATGGTATCTTGGGTGGCACTGTCTTCTGACCCAAGCTGCTCTGTCTCTTCCGGTGTATTCGGGTCCGCCCTCTTGAAGAGCTCTTGCATGACCTGAACGTTCCGGAGCAGACTCTCGACCGGAGGCTGTGTCCTTGCCTCGAGCTCTCGGAGAATCTGCGTTGCGTAGCCTGCAGGCAGGAACTCTTCTCGTAGTCTTGTCAGGAAGTCCGCCAGGCGAATGAAGGGGGCCTGCGACCCCAACTAGCACCTGGAGCTGGCTCGCGACGCCAGCGGGACAATGCGGTCCACGGTGAAGTCTTCCGAGGCACCGGAGGCAAGGTAATACATGTGCAACTCTCCCAGGAAGTCTGCCACGGACTTGACGTCGTCATACCCCTGTAGACTGACACAGTCGATTGTGGTCGGTGCTTTCGCGGTGGAGTCTCCTGCTGGCCAGGCGTGGGGGCCAGGTGCTGCATCACGGAGTCGCACATCTCCGTGACCTTCGTCAGCAGGTTAATTTGTGCCGCTGCGGCCATTGCAGCTTCCCGCTTCTGTGTGAGCATGGCTGCAAGCAGCAAAAAAAGAAACGCCCTCCAGAGACCAACACATGCTCGCAAAATGATTGCCGCGGTCACAAAGCAAACAGTAGAAACACGCCAATACAACGAACGTGGACGTGACAGAAGCACGGAACGATGGTAGGAAACACGGGGAGATGTGGAAAAAAAGTTTTACCGAAAGAAGAAACCAAGCTCCTGTGAAAATTCCTGCGAGTGGGTAGCATACCACGCTTGGGCGCCATTGTGGTCGGTTTGCCTTGCTGCATACCCGACCCGGAGGAATAACACGGAGCCATCGGTTTCAACAACAAGAAACTACATTTAATTGGACATGGACGAGACGATCAATATATTAACCATCGTTACCAGCGGCGCTTGCAACCAGGCAGCGACTGCCTGTGCGCCGCCTCTGATCCGCCTTATCAAGGCGGCGCGCGCGATGTGCGCGTGGCCGGCTTGACTCCGCCGCCACGCGGGAAAGTTCGCCACCTGTGCTCCTGTAGCCAGGCAACTGGGCTGGGGAGCCGCCAGGGTGCCCACACAGGTTACCTCTATAAGAAGGTGGTACATAAAGAGGAACTCAACTATTTGCGACCTTATCAATCACACTATCTAGACAACGAATTCCTATATTCGATTGATCAGACTGCTACGTTAGCAAATCCCTTCAATAGGGCGCCCTATCGCTTTAACACCGGTGGCTTCGCTGCCTTTCCATAGGAGTCAAGCCCTTTTCTTCAGGCAACTTCACTCTGCAAATTTTATAGAAAAAATGCGCCACTCGCGGGCAACGGTGCACAAAATCGTAGCGAGATAGGTCAAGAAACCGATTTTTCCGGTCGATTTAAAGAGCCTGGCCGCTATTTGAGACACCCTGTAGATAGAACATTTAGCCAGTGCAATATACAGCTGCTAGCCTGGGGTTTTTAACGCGCACCACGCAGTAGTGACACACGACCGCACTCCGGGTTTACGACGCTCATCGTACACCGGCGTTCGACATTTCGGCGAGAAAATATATCACCTTTACAACTTTCCAATAAACTACCTATCACAACTTCATGGTATACGCGGCATGTACGTAATACGATTACCTATTTTTGCGACGGGTGATCGCAGAGTGGATAAAAATAAGCTTTCTAATTTCTCCCTGGCGTGCTTATTGGGGAGCGCCTACACACCGCGAAGGAAGAAAACAGAAAACAAGTTCATCGATGCTCCCGAAAGGGGAAAGAGTAGTTTCTATTTGTAACTCAGAATCTCGAAAAGGAAAAAGAGTCCTTCGAATAAATTCGAACCGTAAACATGTTTACTAGGAAGTGATTTTTAGATTTTTTTGCTTTATTCTTTTTAATAAAAAAATAAAAAAACAGTACTGTATTTACGCTGACGTCGCAATCGCACCGCTCGTGCATCAAGCAAAAGACACGATGTTCCCTGACAATGGCCGAACTATCTGCAGGCGCACCTCAAGCGTGTCCGAAACAGGTTTGGTTCATTCGTGTATGTACTGAGTTTCTGCAGACAGTCTTTTGCGTGACGTATTAGCGGTGTGACAGGAACTTTCCTCCCGGTTATGAAGCTGGCGTTACTATGTTACTTTAAGAATTCTACGTTTGCAGAGAAAAAGCAAAGTCACTGACTCACTGAAAAGGAACGCCCCATTTTAGCCCAGTACGATGCAAACGAACCTGTCACCCGAGACGGAGAAACACAGAACTGCCGGCGCAAAGAGCAATGGCTCGAAGTTTTGCTATTTTGCATGCTCCCAAGGCTCCCATTTCCGGGTTGAGCCGCGTCGGCGTCGCCATCGGCGTAACCGCGCGCGTTGCATTATGGGACGTCAAAGTTGCCCCGTTATATTTAGCGGGAAAACTGAATTGGTATTGAGGTCATGTGACTTGAGTTTTACCGCTAAATTTAGCGGGGAAACAAAATGCGCAGTGTTGCATTATGGGACGCCAAAGACCTACACACCAATTCAGTTTCCCCGATAAATTTAGCGGGGAATCGAATTGGTGTTGAGGTCACGTGGCGTCATTCTCAAGCTAAATTTAGCAAGGTAGCTGTGGGAGGAGGAGGAGGAGGAGGAAGGGTACAGAGGAGGAGGAGGGGAGGGTACGAAAGAGGAAGAGGAGGATACGGAGGAGGGGGGTGCGAAGGAGGAAGAGGACACGAAGAGGAGGAGGTGCAGAACCGGTTTGTGAGGAGAGTGATCTATATATATATATATATATATATATATATATATATAGATCACTCTCCTCATAAACCGGTTCTGCACCTTCGTCCTCGTCACGTGTATACAATTGAATATATTGAGACGTTGCCTCCTCTTTTTCTACCTCTGTTGTGTTCGCATCTACCCCAGCCTCAGGTTTACAATCATGGTCTTTCATTATTTTTTTTTTTTTTGTGCGTAAAAACGCTTCTCGCAATGTTTATGATTAGCTCCTCTAAATACACGTACAATATTCCTCCGCTAACTGCGCACCTATTAGTCCGCTACTTTCATATGTCTGCAATTAAACCGCGAACGCCGCGTGACTATGTACTGGGTCACGGGATCAAACAGCCCACGAGCGTTCCACATAACACCTCGGGCGTTTTGCTTTCCCGCCAATTAATATCGTCGCTATCATCTCCCGCGTACGTCATACTAGTACACCAAACGTAGGCGTATACACCAGGCCTCGAGGACGGAGCGGTGCAGTCACCCCTGGACAGTCGACTACCCCAAGCGGTCCATTACCTTATGATGGACCGCTGGGGGCGCTACGAGCCATTGCAACCAATCCCATGCCGCGTGAGTGTTACGTGACCCTCGAGAGGGACGAAGCGGCGCGCGAGAGGCGCGTAGTCGCGTGAAACGTTCGCAGCTCTCGATAGGCTGAGATGACTGCTAGCGGCCGCTGTGGTTCATCGTAAAGTGGAACGGCGTAGAGCGGCGCGATTCGTAGAGGAAAAACAGAATGAGCACATGAATCATAGCGACTGTCGGCGGCGGAGTTCAGCGGTCTGTAGCGACGGAGAATTTGCGATATGGATCTTGGCCGCTGCGTGTTATCGGCGCGCGCGCCAGAAGTCCCTGGAAAGTTGAACGATGTCCCGCAACAAGGTCGGCGGCGCGCACGAGGGACGTGTTCGGTCGGACCTTCAGTCTTGACGTCAGCATGTCCGCGCGGCGCAGGGTATCGATGTAACCCGAGAAAAAAGCAGTAATAAAACCAAGGAGGGAGAGAGAGAGAGAGAGAGAGAGCGGATGTGAGTGAAAAAAGAGAAAGCGCGCAAGGAGAAGGGAAGGGGCTTATTGGAATCAACTTGGAATGCGTCGTGCCACCCCTCGCACCTATATTTATTCACCAGGCAAGTCCGGCGTGTATCCCGTGGATACGTTTTCGCAAATATGTATACCACCGAGTTTAAAAGATCGCTCCTTTTTTTATGAAAAAGAAAGCAAACAAAAAAAAAACAACAATATGTTGATACAGAGCAGAATGTTACCGATAGCGGCACGTGCGTCTTTGGGCGGATTTTATTGCTCAACGCCGAAATACTTTCGATCGGATTTCGGCTTATCAAGTGTGGAATTTTGGTTATTCTCGTTCTCGGGCATTTATATATATATATATAAAAAGTAAATGGGGAAAGAAGTTTTTTTGTACGTTTTGGGTTTTAGATACGGAGATCACACCACGCTGTGAATACGTAAAGCGAGAAAACAAAAGGTAGGTCACATATATATGTTGTATAAAATGATATGCTATATTTGCGCGGGTGAACTTACATTGGTCATGATAAAAAAAGGCAGAAACGTAATTTTTGAGATAGAATTGGGTTTCATAAGTCGAAGAGCGTCTACACAAACAAAAAAAATAATTAAAGAATTGGAAAATAACACGAAAAAAAAGGTCTTCACCTATACAAATTAGGTCTGGAGTATGACACAACATAACAGTTCATGTGCTCACGTCATGCTTACAGTCACATCAAGAACTTGATAAGTATGTTAAAATTGAGAAGGAAATAAATTTCGAGCATTGACATTCGAGCCCGGCTTCGTCGGTGATTGCCTACTTATACAAAAAAGCGGCATGGCCCATTGCTAGCATCCAGTCTGACGACTGTAGCGCGCCTCTGGACTCTGGCGCCAGTTTCTGGCTCTAAACCAGAAGTTGCCCAGGAGTCCTATGACCAGGTTAGCACGAAATGGTTCTACTAATGTTTACGTAAGGTTTCCTCTCGGATATGTTGGGTTAGAAGGAAAGGTGTGAAAATCGCTCGCTTCGTCCAGGGGGAGAAAATTGCAAGGATTAGAGTAACTGTATAGGCTCTGCGTGCAAAGTCAGAGTACCGCGTTCATTTTCCTTGAACCACCAACTCCGTATTAGCGGAGAAGCGGTCACGTGCGCCGCACTAGATCCAACCTTCACGAGGAAAAACGACCTCGCAGGCGCCGAGTTTCGGGCGGAGCATGTTCCTCGCTTTTCGTTTGCGAAAAATACATCATACACTAACATCGAACGAGCTTGAAAGTTTCTTGGTCATTGAACATTATGTGTAGCCAATCGGTACAGTATAATCGAGTGGTTTTGTAACGTGAGGGATGTTTAAAAACGTGTTTCCAAAGTCTGGGAAGCAGACGACACGCAGGACGATCGCGTTGCTCGCGTTCGCGGCGCTCGTGGAGAGATACGCGACCGGCACATCCACACACTTTGTACCAGAGAAAATGCCTCCGCACGGAACTCGGCGTGCCCATGTGCGCCCCAGACTACCTCGTCACGGCCACTGCTCTTCACAACAGCCTCGAGGAGAAAACGGAAGCCCACATCGCAGCGCAATACCACCGACTCACCACGTCCAAGCAAGGCCGCGCCATTCTGCCCACCCATCGGATACCCAACCGTCCACCTCTCTCCCCTTCCCAAAGAACCGCCACCGTGGGACACGATTCCTCGCATTGCAGTCAAGCCCATCCCCCGACACATGAATCTGACCGTGGATCTCGCAAGACACCAAAGCAGGGCCCTTCATCTTTCCACACCACCGCACGATATCTATTACACGGACACCGCCTTCACCCACGGCATCTCTACCACCGTCACAGTGGGCCCCAAAAGAGAGACAGTCCGACACCATGCAAATGTAGCCTCCCCTACAGCGGTAGAGACACAGTCGATAGCAGAAGCCATCCTTCTTTAGCCCCACTCTACCGAATCCATTACTATCCGCTCCGATAGTCAAGGAACTCTCAGAGACTTCTCAACCAACTCCGTACCGTTACACATCAAACACGACCTGGCATCCTGCATGGCTGCCCACCCTTATCTCCATGTCTTTCTTGAGTGGGTCCCCCGGACACCATGGAATCGCAGGGAACGAAAGGGACCACGCCCTTGCTCGCGCAAACGAGACTCCGAGCAACCCTGAATCCTGGCCCCGGACTTCAACCCGAAAGAGGAGCGTGCCGCTCATCGCAAGGCTCAACGACAGCGCCTGAAAGACCTCCGCCTTTCCCGCCGCACCCTTCCCCCTCCCCCCCCCTAACCTCACACGGCGCGAGGGTACATACGTTCGCCAGGCACAGACCTGCCGTGCGACCTCATAACCCACCACATTATGAACCGCCCCGGAACCCCCATTGTCAGGTTTGTGGCGCCTATCCCGACGTGAGACACACCTACTGGTCTTGTCCACGCGCCCAACAGATCTCCCCTACTTTCTCCTTCCACATCTCCCCCCCCTCCCCCACATGCCCTTTACCTGGGATAGCTGGGCCACTCCCCCTCGGACCTCTGCCCTGCCCTCTGGCGTCGCCTAGCGCAGCACATATCCCATGTGCGAGACCCCTTGACTTGAATAATACTCCCTAAGCTCTGACCCGGCCCGCCAAGCCTTTCCAGAAGGCCTCAGCCTATAGAAACCACACTATTAAGAAAAAAAAAGGAAAGGTTCCAGAAAGGGTGGAACAAGCAACTTTTACACCTTCAATCGGGTAAGGAAGGAAGTGCCTTGCATATTACCTCCTCGAGGGAGACAAACACTAGCGCTCTCTCGTACCAGACAACAACGAGTAGTTACGGTTTTCAAAGGGATGGAGTTTTCGTCGGCTACTATGTTCTACCGATGGCGTACAAAAAACCAGGAGACAAATGACGAGACGATGGTGCACGCGCGGCGTGTCGCCGCGCTATATATTCTCAGCTCCGCACGCCGCAGCACGCCGCCTCACAACCACGCCATCCGCGCCTCCAGATCTGAGCTGAAGCAGCGACGGTCGCTATCCGCAGTGCGGCCTTGGATACAATTTGGCCACCCCGAGAGTACCATTGCGATACTCTGCACAGCAAGCGGAGCATATGGAGTTACTTTAGCAAGGATGTTCAACCAACACCTCCTAGATAGCAAAGCCGAAGTGCCGATAGAGATGTCGTCATCAGCGAAGACAAACGCTGGTCACAGATTGGACACGACGATTGCGTCAACGTTCGGCTCAAACTGGAATCGAAGCCGAGCGCTGACGCAGTACTCTTTTCCAATCTTGGTTCAGCGTTGGCCTTCGCTGGTGACGCAAAAATGTCAGCACTGCGGCCTTGTCTTCTAGGCGTTGTTCATTGTGCCGCACAATGAATGAATTTGTTCAATATTCATTGTGCCGCACAATGAATATTTTCTTGTTAGCCATAACGAAATTGGGCACGGCACATTGAGCTTGATGCAATGAAGACAGGCTGCAGTGAAGCTATATATGGTGGACATGTGAAGCCCCTCAATCAACGAGGTAGAGTGGCTTAGAGTGATAAACCGGAATTTCGAAAGTGGCACCCCCGGCTGCCGCCATGTTGTACTCAGTCAAAAGTGACTACTCGTCACGTGACGGCACAAGAGCGGTGACGTCACCGGAAAGATGGCAGCGCCCAGAGCTGGTGGATGCGTTGTTCGGTGCGCGGTTGGCGTGATAGTCGAAATCGTCAGTAAACAGTGCCGCTGTTTACTGACAATTTCGGGTTTCTTCGTGCTCTCTGACGCAGGTATAACGTGAAGACAGGAAGGAATGAGACTTTATACCCTTTTGAGCAAGATCGCTCTGGATCATTTGGATATTGACACCTGTAAGACAGCATCAGTCGTATCCCCGTAGTGGTGCTCGGATTCCCGGACGTGTTCGAGGATCGATAGAACTTTTAGTGCTTGCATCATGAACTTTTCGCATTTTCTTAGCTTTGTTTGAACGTTAGAATGTCTGAGAATAGATGCGAAATGTATGCGCCAGGCATAGGGCCTAGGGGAAGTTGTTTCAGCCCTAAGTAACCGCATAATCAGAGCGACTTTTAGCGAGGAAGCTATCCACGATTTTACCATATAACCTTTAGCATAAAACTTTTCGCATTTTTCTAGCTTGCGTTTGAACGTTGTAACGTCTGACAATCTAAGCGAAAAGTATACGTCGCGTGAAGGGCCTAGGGCAGTGGTCTCAAACTCATTTGAGTGTCAGGGCCAGGTATCCCACACCAGAAAGGTCGAGGGCCAACGTAAGACGTGGGGGATGCGAGTACTTCGTGCTTTACGCTTTCGTGAACTCAGTCTTGCCAGTGACATCTTTAAATTTGATTTGCTTATAAGTACATACTTTAGGCTCTGATCCGTGATGAATGATACGCAATTAAAATAACACTGCACCGCCAACGTGCTGGCATTATTAATAGAAGGTTACAACAGTTTTAATAGAACAAGTACATTTGTCAAATAGAACAAGTACACTGTCATTCCCGATTGCTCAATTCATGCACAAAATTAACCAAGCTGAACTGTTTCTAAAAAAACTAAAAAATAAATCGGGTAATATGCACGTGTTTGCTCTCCTGACGATTTTTACTATCAACACAAACAAATAAATACTTGTGTATTCATGGCAGTCGCTCCTGCTGATCAAGCGTATCGCGCAGCCGAGATACATCCTTCAACGATATAGCTCGCGCTTGCAGCCCAGTAGCGGAATCTGTTGCACATTACAAAAAGCTGGGAAGCAAAATATAAATCGAAACAAAGGGCAAATGAACACAGATCAAGTATAAACTATGTGAATACGTTAAATATAGCAGATCAACTTTATCGATGCGAAAAGTAATCGACGAGATGAGGCTTACTATGGCGCTATGCCATTTTCTAGAACTCTGAGACATAGGAACCGGGACTCGCATCTGCTTGCCTGCGGGCCGCGTCCCAGCGACTCGCGGGACCGCATGCGGCCACGTAGGCCGCGTCTTTGAGACCCTGGCCTAGGGTAAGTTGCTTCAGACCTTGGTCACCAAACAACCACAGCAACTTTTAGCGAGGAAGATCCTGCGATTTTTATTCTTTTGTGCTTATCGACGAGTTTACCAATTGACATTTGTCAGGATTTTCATATAACGTGCTTTAATTGCAGTATGTTGCATTCGATCGCAGTACTTTTTTTTTAAAGTGAAAAGCTGGCGTTTATTTAAATGACGTGCACGCGAACACTTACAAAGCATTGGAACCAATCATTCGGAAAACAGTTCATTACTAACGTTCATAAAACAGTTCATTTATCCCCTTGGAACTCAGAACACAGTTAGCAAGTCTTCACATTTATTATTGATCAGTGCACAAAATACTGCATCCTAAGTCCCTAAGAATTTAGTAGGCTCTTGACCTTGCCGATTGGTATCAATAGTCCACAGAAACCTCCATGTGTGTGATAGGACTCCTCTTAGATGGTTGTTTAATCCATCCTTCTAACCTCTAGAATCTTTAAAAAGGCTCGAGGTACACCTAAGCACTTCTTATGAGTTGTGAATGCAAAAGCATGCATGCCGTTCCTCCGCTCCCTTTTTCGTCTGAGGAGTACTTGCTTCGACAAACGAGCGCGCGCTCTGCCAACACCACCTAGGTGGTGTTGGCTCTGCTCGCCACGCTGACCTTGGGCGTGGAGCGGTGGAGCCGCTGCCTCGTGGACACGCAGCGCCATGGGCTGGCGCTAATTGAAACTGACGCGCAGCGGCTTCATACCACTGACCGTTTTGCGTGGCTTTCTGCATGGTTTCAAAGCTGGGATGCCTCAGATCGCGGCTTCGGGAATTTATCTGCCGTTTGACGCGGCTGATGACGTCGGCTCGCTCCATGGGACAGTTAATGCTTTCGCATTAAAAATGCAGCCCTACTCTTTAGAGGTTCAGAGATAGCACCACACATATCATCAATTCCTTAAATGCAACGCAACTCTGAAGTAGAAGATTAGCAGCACATTTTTCTCTTGCATAGGATTTATTGCAGCCATATTTTTTTTCATCACGAGTGCATTGTATCAGTCGGTCGATTATTTACTTGTTTTAATTACCTGAACAAGATGACTTGTACTTGGTTAGACTTGTACTTGTGTTTGTCCCTTGCCCGAAGAAGCAGCCTTGTTGCAAAATGTTGACTACAATTCCTTTCAGCCTCTTCAATAGTCTTTTTTCAAAAGTGTGTGCTATACTTCGCTGCACCCTAACTTCGCAAAGGCCAACCGCCACAGACCCCTCGAGCCAACCAGAGAGACGGAGTGAAGGTATGTGACAAATCTCTGCAGAAAGTGAGCACTCTGATGATATGTTGTCACATTCCTCTATCCAACGTGCATATTTGCTCATTGGGACTGTAGCCTTCGCCGTTTGCCAAATTGTGATGAATCAAAGTACTGTAGCTACTACACTAATTACCCAAGGCCTTCATACTTTGGACATTTGTTCGACGAGAATGTTATGTCATCAATCCTCGTAAGCTCGGCTCAGTGCCTTTTGTATTCAAATGCTGCATTAGCATTCAACGTGAACGAACTGGGGCCCATTTGTGTGCTTTACTCCCAAAAAATGGTGACCATCAATGTTGCTTGATGGGGTTTTGCAAAGGGTCTATTGTGTCATATGTATATAAAATGTCCTGCTATATAACAATGCATCAACACATACTATTAAACTGGATGCTGAGAGGTGTGTTCGTCTTTGTAGTTAACAAGTTACAGCAATAATTATTTCTTACGAGTGTAATATTTATTTTCAGTAGCTGGGCCGGTTTTGTGCTCATTAATGTCAGTGTGCTATGATGTTGTTATCATATGTGGATAGTTTTAAATATCCTCTCTGCAATGTCTACAAAGGCCCTTGGAGGACTTAAACAAATAAATAATCAAATGTTCACATCACTGTAGTTTGTTTTCGGATGCACCCCATGTTCAGAAGAGGAGGAAGGAGTGCAGCCCCATGCTACAAGTCTGCGAGTCTTCTTTGTTCCATATTAATATTGAAGGGGTCAGAGATGCGAGTGTCCTCAAAGCTCCACCGCATGCTGCGAACACAATCCTTGGTTTGTGGACTCTGCAGGCGTAAAACTGGAGTGTGAATATGATGCATATTTGGTTAGTATATCAAATATGTTTATTTCCACTTGATTACATAGTTATTGATTTTTTAAAACGGTTCCTTAACGAGTTCTTTCTGCGACAGTCTCGTGTCAGACGGTCAGTCGTAGTACCTTGTGCTCCTTGTTTTCAGATGACGCTCCTGGCAAGTCGGTGTTCAGTTTGGTGGAGTGGCGACTTTGACTGACTGATGCTGTCTTGTGATCATACGTCATGTGCAGCCACTGACATCTGATGCACTGAAGCTGCAGGGCTGGCTTTTATCCGCAAATTTCCTGTTAGTTTTCTGCGTCAATGTAGAAAATTCGGGCATGTAATGCTCACGTGGCTATGCCTTTTTCTGTACCGTTGACTTGATGGCTAGCAACAATGTTTGTTTTCTATCCAAGCTACTTCACTTCCATTGCACAATGGCGATTTCTTCTGCATGCCGAAACCACTGTATCTTCTGTAAGTCTCGTGCGGCAAAGTGAAGTCATGTAGTGCTTGGAGTTGCGGGCTTCTAACTCCGATTTCCGCAGACTCTGTCCCCGGATGAACATCACACGGCAATACTTCGCTCTCGGTTAAAGGGTTTTATTCACTCACTTATTGCCTGGGGGTTTCGAGATCGGGGATTGGTCAACAGCGGCCTTGGGGAGGTCAGCTGCCATTGCAGCTGCTCCGTGTCCCAGCGGTGGTAATCCACACCGCGTCATGGGGACGTCGTCGTCCAGGGTCGCTGTCCGGTCCGTCCGTCGAGTCCGCAGCTCGACGTCGCGCCCGATCTTCCCCGCGCCAGCGTCCGTCCATCGCCGGTTCCCGAGCCAGCGCCTTCCTTTTTCCCGTCACCGTTGCACGCTCCTTCGTGTCCCCCGACCGAGAGAGCCTCCCTTGTCCCGCGTCCCCTTTTCAAGCCTTGGCTCCTTTGTTCCGAGAAGCCAGACGCGTGACGTCAGTTGGCTTAGGGAGTGGTGCAGCCGGATCTTCTGGTGCGCGAGGCCATTGAAGCTCCTCTGAGGAATGACGCATCTCGGAGGCATAGAGCGCATTAAGCTTCTGCCGGGCCCACGACGAAGTCCGAGTAGCTGGAATGTCGGGCCCCAAGACTCAGCGCAAAGGAGGGCAGCAAGATCTCCACAGTGTACAGTTTTTGAAAACGACCAACCATTCCATTCAATTTCTTCAAGTTACCCAGCGGCATTCTCTCTCGAAGTTGGAAATCATGTGCTTCGTGGAGTGGACACAGATAATTGATGTTGGCAAATTATTATTCCCTCGGACGACGACTGTCACCAAATCAACTGTCATTGCATTGCCGCTCACCTGCGTTGTCGTGCTTAGTGTAGAAGCTTGTGTCGTGCTTACCTCCCGTCGAGGTAATAAGGATCAGGAGCTTCGGGGTATGTCGGCACCAGGACAGAGGCAGCCGAAGATACTCCTCAATGTACCGTGGTCACTTCACGAGACGTGGTCAAGGGTCGTTCGGCACGAACCCTCGCAGGCCCATTCATTGGTACGGGCAGCTCCGGTAGACATGGTCGGCCTCATGCAGTGGTAGCAGAGTGGTTTTCGGTCGGCCATTCACAACACCTCCGTTTTCCTCGGTGTACTTTGTTCAGCGCAGACCTACACCCGATGTCGGGAGTGCTTCGGCGTTGGCGTGTCTCATTGAATTGGCACTTACTACTAAGGCGCAGCCGGTGGCGGTCGTCGTGCCATTGTGGCGTAAGTCGCCCTCGGTTCGTCAGATGCCGCTTCGCTCGCAGAAGTTTCCGGTTGAAATGCCTGTCGGGACTTGTTCCGAAACAATCTCGGCAATCAAAATAAAAGCCGGGCAACTGGTGGCAGGAAGTAGCTTACTGATCTCCTACCGGACAACGTCGTGGATGATGTCGCGGATGCCTGGGAGGCTGGCGTCAAAGTTGCAGCTGAACGACTTGAGTGTCGAGACGCCGGGAAGTTATTGATAGTGACAGGCTCGGGCATGCAGTGCACGTTCAATGTTGAAAGCCTCGGTGATATGAACCCCTTAGACTGTTGTCGGGGGGTTGCGGACAAGGCTGCCGAAGATATTGTCCGTCACGATGAGGGACATGAGGATTCTAAGCTTCTTGTCTTCTGCAGCATGAGGGTCGGCTTGGGCGCTTGATCAGGTGCAAAATATCCTCCGCGAAGGCGGTGATTCTCTCGTTGCATGGGGCCGTGTCCTGGACAGAATAATGAATTCGGCTCACTCTCGTCGATGTTGGCTGACAAACGTGCGCTTCAGCTCGATCTTGCGAATTTCCCACAACGTTAAGGAGGATTTATGGTTTTCAAACCGGTGCCTGGCAGTTTCTTCCCCGAGTAATACAGGTTCTGCAGGTGGTGGTTGCATAACCACCCACTGTGGCAGGCGACATGATCATATGGTTCAATCCAGTCGTCGACGTCTTCATACACCTTTCCATGAAAGGGCGTCGGAGTGCGAGGTGCGACGAGCATGCAAACAATGGTGCACGGACGCGGATTGCTGCTACAGGTTTGTCGTCATTGGCTTAGTCCGCTTCGGCTTTTCTGGCAGGAGACCGAATTCCGGTGGTTCCTCCTGGTAGCAGCAAGCAACTGACTCGGCTTTCAGGTTCTTCGTGGTGAATTTGCGGGGTTCGCTCTTGTGGGACTCGCTCGACTGGCGATACCTGGGCTCGGGACTGGACTTGGTTCACGGCTCACGGGAAGTGTAAGACGCGGGACAGTCGGCCACCCTTGTCCCATTGTCGGACAACTCGGCTGAGGACCCGCCGGGGTTCACACAAAGTGAATGGCTAAAGGTAAAGTACACAGCATTTCCGGTGACAGCCGAGCATGACCTGGAACTTTCCAGAATAGTAAAGATTGATAGAAGAAAGGACTGGACCAAGCATCTGTGACAATATAACAAAACTTACAGAAGAGCGTCCACGACCACGTGAGAGAGTCTATCCTGACCAGTAAAGAAGCTGCATTGCTTCAACGGCATTCTGTCCGAATAAATCCCCTTTTTCCGTGTTTCGACGACTGCCGTGGACGAACTGAGCTGAAATGTATATGGGACCACTTTTCGGGTAGTAAAGGTGTATCCACACGACGGACCAAATTGCTGCTTTGGTCCGCGGGCCGCGCATCACGTGATCTTACGTCACCAGTTTTTGAAGTCCGCCGGCGGTCCGCGGCCCGCGCTTCTGAGAAATGCCAATCGACTTTTCTTGCCCGGACCTTGGCGGCGGACCGCGGCGTTTTTAGTATAATTGAAGCGCTAAGTCTGGCAACAAGCTGGCTGTTGAGCGCCAACTGTTGTAGAAGAAGAAGACGAACCTTTGTTGTGCGACGAAAAGAGTTGACTATGCATACCAAGATCTTTCCTGCACATCCAGGGCTTCATCCATCATGCTCGTTTCGGTTTAAGTCCTCCTCGTCCTCAATAGTCAACGCCAGGGCCACCACGGCCAAACGTCTCTTTCGTTCAACCCCATCTTGGTTCCTTACAAATAGTCTCAAAGCAGCTCGCTGCATGCGTTTGGTGGAGCTGTGAGGTCGAGGTTAGACCGGCCCGTTCGTCTGCTCTTTTGGTCCGCCGTGTAGATGATCATTGCAGCCGGGCGGCCCGCGGGCCGCGCATCACGTGATCAATCGGTCCGCGGCCCGGTCCGTCGTGTGGATACATCTTAAGCCGCTGCAGACTGTCTCTGAAAAGCGGTGTGAACGGATGGGCTGGGAAGGTAACACGCGCCCCAGTGATACACGCGCGATGAAATGTCCACACAGCTTACCATTCGCTTAACGAGTGTTGATGGAACGTTTGTGTCGACGAAACGTGCGGCAAACCAGCGGATTCAATACCAACTGCAACACCTGTGCTCCGTGAAAGTGCACGTCTACGCCAGAACAATTTTGGAATCAGCACAGCACCATCTAGGACGACACAGGAACTACCAGCTTCAAGGCAGCTCTCCGGTGCGCCGCACAATTAAATTGAGCCTTCGGTCATTTGAACGAAGCGGCACCATGATTACACACTGCCAAGCACGACTCACGCAAATTCCGTAGCTAAACTGTGTATCCAAATACATTGCACACGTTTCACTGCAGCCCTCAATGATTCCCATGGTCAAAGAGAGCACAAAAACGTCGATATCCGAATCAGTTTGAGGTCCGACCAACGCAGGGCTGATTGTCTCTTTCGTGGCAATATCCCCGTTGATCACCAGCGAAATGCACAACGTTCCTCCATATCTACATGTTATACATACATGAGAGACAACGCTGAACTCTGAAGCCACTTTCGATCGGCTTCACATGACGGCCCCCGCACATGAAATCAACTCGCTGAGACCAACGACAACGAACAACGCATGCGACAAGCTCCGGCCAATGCTCCTGCCCAGCTGGGGCCAGCCGCTGCCTGGGCGCTGCCATCTTTCCTGTGGCGCCACGTATTTAGTATGGTCGCGTGACGAGTAGTCACATTTGCGTGAAAAGGCAGCGACTTGGGGGGGGGGGCGGTCGGCGGTCGCTTTCGAGTGTAGACCAGAACCCTTGTCTATCGCTCTAAGCCCTCTACCCCGTTGCCCTCAATGTACTTCGTTCACCTTGTACTCCCCGCAGTGTAGGGTGGTGCTGCTGCCCACTTATCTATGACTCGCCACCACGCTACAACCCACCACAGCTCCGCATGCTGTATCACCAAGTCACTTCCCCAAGTGCGATCGACACACCTTCCCCTTCTAGCCCACCATATCTCGGAGGCACGCATGGAGGATTTCAGTTCACTATTTGTTTTACGTTTGTTCGGCTACATACTTTAGTGCGTTTTCAGTGACGTACTTCCTGCTCAAAATCTCACCGGGCGCCATGTTCATGAGCGAAGGCAGTGTACGCTAGCTCGCCTCGAGTTCTGTTGCGTCCTGATCGACTGCATCGGCCGGAGAAGTCGACGATATTAAAAAGAGTCATCTGGTACTCGGTTTGTAGATATATAGTGGTCTTTATTGGGAAAGCAGACGAGCGGGCGCTTCCGAATTGCCGAATGTCTTAGCACTTGTCAGTCGGTGACACAAGTAGTTCCCCAAGGAAGTGTACTGAGCTCGTTCCTGTTTAACATTATCATGGCAGAACTTCCGCCCTGCACAAACTCCTTAGAAACGTCCAGCACAACCGTTCACTTGACGATATACGCCGACGATGTGGCAATTTGGTGTGTCGGTCCGTCCAGATTGTCTGGGACCATCAGCAAAAGGCTTCAGACAGTTCTTGACAGCACGACTTCTACTATAGAACACTAGGACTTACTTCATCTAATACCAAAACGTCCTTTCTCTGTTGACGCCCTGGTCGACACCTAAACCGCAAATTTTCAAATATGCCAGCCATCAAAGAAATACCGGTCCAGCGAATCTCAACATACCGATAGTTGGGGAAGGAAATAGATGAACTCGTTACTTGGAAACCCGAGATAAAATGACTTATATAGCAGTTCACTAAATTATTAACAGTGCTTCGTCACTTTTATCTCCAGAAATCTGGACTGCCTTCTCAGGGACTTCTGATGTTCTATCATGGCCTTATCCTCTCAAGAATGTTATACAGCCTTCCTATCATCGCAATCAGGGCTTATCAAATGACCACACTCGAACGTCTGCATCGAATTGCCCTTCGTCAGTACCTTGGACTACCACGCTTCGCGGACAGTACGGCGACACTCGTAGAGGCCAAGGATCAAACAGTAGCTATACATATACGAGTGAGAACAATGAATCATATCACTCATATGCAAGGAGCACAATCTGCGACATCACTGCTGTTCAACATTGAAGAACGTTCGTATCCGCAGATATGCCGATTTGTACAGGAAGTTCATTTACAAATTGCACCAACTAATATCACCATTACTTTCCTCCGGCACCTTTCATCACCCAACCGCCGTACATTGTCTAAGAAACGCTTCCTTAGTTTCCGAAGAATTGTATCTCAGCAATTGCCGGAAGGTCGCTCATAGCTGACCAACTAACAAGAAAGTACAACGGTTGGCTCCAAGCATTTTGTGACGGGTCAACGAATCCCGCCTCTGGCAACATCTCCAGCGGCACTCGTCATTCCCGATGCCGGAATCGAAACATCACACCACCTCAACTTCGCCGAACCACGTCAACGACAGCGGAGCTGGACGCACTAGCAGCGGCATTAGATGCGCTTCACAGTCTCACTCCTTGTAAGACAGTTATTCTCTCCGACTCTCGAAGTGCAATGTCCAATTTGGAAGCTTTAGACCAGGCTTCTTTTCTAGCCCAATGTGTGGCCGGCAAGGCCCGAAAACTTTGTATGCGAGGGTGGCAGCTGGCTTTTCAATGGATTCCGTCGCATATGGGTATCTCCCGCAATGAACTCGCCGATGCCCTTGCTTTGAAGGGACACACGGAAGAAGAACACAGCCTTTTCATCCCACGTTATTGCGAAGTCAAAACTAACCATATCAGATTCCATATTACTCCATCGCCACCGTGCAAACTGTGCCTGCACTTCAACAACACTTCGCAAGATCTCCAGGTCCATTACTTTCAACTGTGCCAGATGCAATGTCCCACAGGATCTCGACCACGTCCTTCTAGATTGCTCGCACTACTATTAAGCTCGACTCTCCTTTTTAGCACAATCCTAAAGGCCAGCTACAACTGTGACTCAAAAGGACCAAATTCTTTTCCCACCGGAGGTCGACGAAGAAGAGAACTTGTATATAAATCTCTTCTTGAGTACCTTCAAGCCACAGGACTCGCAACGCGCCTCTAGCTCTCTGGCCGGCCACCTAGACCAGCCACGCCTTCTCGTCTCAACTGTCATCGACTACTGTGTGACCTCCATTCCAGAAGACAGTTCTGCAGCGCCCCCTTTCCCTCAAGAAAATAGCCTCCGGATTCGACTCTATTTATCTAGAATTTGGTGACCAAATCACCTCCCACCCTTCTTCTCCACTTTTCTCACCCTTTTTCCCGTCTGTACGAGTGTTTTTCCCTGCCCAAGGAGGCTAACATTACGTGCAGGCATTCCCTCTTCCCGTGTATAACAACAAAAACAACAAAAACAACAACAACAACACAACAACAACAACAACAACAAGAACCACAACAACAACGACTACAACGACAACAACAACAACAACAACAACAACAACCCGATTTCGGTCACGGGTGACAGCGAGATCTTTCTCGGCTGCGCATTACTGACACAGCTTTCTGCTGCTCGCACGCTATCGACTAAACTTTCGCATTCAAAATTTCAGTGCTTCACTTCATTACAGGGACAGAGTTGCTCCTTGGGACGAAGTCCCAATCGTTTGCGACGGGACACTTACGATATACAGTAAGCGGGTTACCTCCCCTCAAGTTCTTCCAGCAGGAGCTCCTTTCATTGCAGGAGACATATAGAGGTTACACTGAATAGACCCTTTGCAAAAATCCCGAAAGTCCGTGCGCGCAGCGCGACGAATAATGGATGGGAGTACTCGGTACGCCCCTCCCATCGTCTTTCCTCCCGCTACCATGTGGCATATGCGAGCAGTCGCAGGTTATCATAGCAACAACGTTCGAGCACCCGAGAGCCGGCCTCACGGGGAGAGGGTCTGCCCCTTTTTTCATCCCTCTCATTTGCACCGCACCGCCTCTGTCGTCTGCTGCGCCAACGCTTTGTCGAACCTAGTCGAACCCTGCCACGGTCGCGGTGCGAAATAAGTGGATTCTGTGACACTGCAAGACGTAAAGCTAGGGTACGACCAATAGCGCATTCAAATCACCTTTCATGATGCGTTTACGCTGCCACAGATACGGTACGCCGCCAACGACGTACGACGTTCCGGCGGATGGCTGCTACGGCTGCTGGCGATAGCTGCCGCGACGCGCGCGCAGTCGTGGAGGCGCAACGAGAAAGCACGTGATCTGTACTGAAAGTTCCCGAAATTCCCTGCCGTCGTGGCTCTGTACGTTTTGCAACAGGTCTATTCTATATCGATGGGTCGAAATCCTCGTCTTTCGCTGGCAGTGCAGTATATTCTGGTTCCTTCATGAAATCTCTTAAACGTAACTGTGCAGCAAACACCTTTACTGCAGAGCTCTATGAAATTTTACTATCTGTTCATCACATACTAAAAACAATATAAGGAAAGCTACTCTCTTTGTTGATTCTCCAAGCGCGTTACTGGTTTTGTCCTCACTGCTCCCTACAAAGAATCTTCTTACCCTACATGTACGAGGTAACTTATATGGAGCCCTCCAACTCGGACATTATATAAAATTTTGTTGGGTACCGAGTCATGTCGGGATTCCAGGGAATGAGAAAGCTGATAGATTGGCTGGATCTGCCAAGGATTTAATAGCAACTTGTGGCTTACCCCGTCAAGATATGAAACCACCTTTGAAGAAATCACTCTTGATGTCATGGAGGTTGCAGTGGGAAAGATAATGTGACAATTAGCTTCATGTCATTAAGCCTATTTCGGCCATATGGGAGAGTTCGTTTCACAGGAAACGGCGTGTAGAGGTTCATTTCTGCCGCCGGAGCAGGGCCGGCCCTAGGGGTGGGCGACCTGTGCGGCCATCCAGGGCGCCATCAATAGGGGGCGCCGTCGCGCTCCTTTTTGAAATTATTTATACTTTTTATTTATTTGAGTACAGCGCCTGTCGTTTTTGGAATGAGGTTCTCACCTAAAAAAATGACCGTGTTGGGCCACTGCTCACATGATTACTAACAACGTGATGTCGCACCGAGTAGATAGGGGCGTATAAAAAAGGAAGGAGGGGGGGGGGGGTGCCACGGCCGGATTTTGCTTAGGGCGCTTGATGGTGTGAGGCCGGCATTGCGCCTGAGGATTGGCCACACACGCTTGACGCACTTGTACCTTCTTCGTGACGAAAATGTAAAGCTCTGTGCCCATTGTGGGAAAGGACTTACAGTGTTACCCATATTATGACATTGCCCATTTCACCATCAAGTGCGCAGGTCTATCTTCCCTGAACTTTTTAGATATTATCTTCCCTTTCATCCAATGTTTTTACTTGTTGACTGCCCTTTAGTGCCTTTTCACCGTGTTCTCGACTACCTAAATAAAACTGGCTACTTACACCAGTTGTAATTTTTTATACTGTTATTTTAAACCGTTTTGTTTAGTGCAAGCCAAACAACGTTGAATTGGCGCAATATGGCCTCCATTATCGATGCGCCACTCAAACCCTAATCATCATCATCATCAGGCTATCGACTACTGAATAACCTTTGACCAGTTCACGAGTCCACGGTAGAGCAATATTTTGGTGAAGCCTTGACACCAACACATGAATTGCGAGAGAAGTCTAGCGGCTTTTGACGTGCTTGCCTCGAGCGTTCCTTAAACCATCGGTCAGTATATCCCAAGCAGCACAGAGTGGCCAATCATTGGACAATGGCTGGCAATGGTCCTTGGCCAAGTGGCCAGACACTGGCCAGAGACTGGCCGCTGACTGGCCTTTATCTGGCCATTGGCCAATGGCCACTGGCCATCAGCCATCACCCAAGCATTGGCCAGTGAATGGCCATTCTCTGGCCACTGGCCAAAGACCATCGCCAGACATTGGCCATTGCTAGGCCAAAATCCGTGCTGCTTAGCTTCTGTGCGGCAGCAGAAAAACTTGAAATTTGTAAATGAAGCACGGGTTGTCAATCTCTTCCACCAAGATATAGCAGACGATCAGAATTCTAACCGGCGCCCGTTATCACTTTGCTACGACACTCGGTTCGCAGCAGACGATCCAATTTTTAATGCGAACGCACTAACCGTCCCATGGAGCGGAGCCGGCGGCGTCTGTAACCGCGAAAAACGGCACCTAAAAACCCGTAACCGCGAAAAACGGCATCTAATTTGGCTGCGACGCGTCATATCAGGTGCTTTGTCACGGACGCCGGCGCGTGGCCATGTGGGAGGTCAAAGCGGACGCGCTTCGGAAATAAAACACAAAGAAAAGCACAGCAACGCAGATGCCTCGTCACGGAAGCCGGCGGGTGCGCTCAAGGTCAAAGCGGACGCGCTTCAGACATAAAACATAAATAAAAGCACCGCAACGCAATGCTTCGTCACGGAAGCCGTCATGAAGCCGGCAAGGTTCGCCGCGCCTGCGCAGTGGGGGAGCGTGATGTCACCACCGCAGAGCCGTGCGCGATAGGAAGACGTGGCGCGCTGCGAGTAGGAATGCGCTGCGAGTAGGAATGCTTTCGCATTCCTACACGTAAGCAATCTTAAGTGACTCTGCAGATTTTTTCCCCCGGTTTGTCAGCAGACGATTTGCGGTATTTTCTTGTCTGTTAATGACGCTTCGTATGAGAAAAAAACAACCTTCGCTTTTGTTAACAAACAAACCGTCTGCGAAAAAAAAATAAACTGAGTTCGTTCCTCAAAGGACAAATCAGATCTCGCTATCGCGGTTACCAATATCGGATTCAAGTAGATTCCACCAAGACAACTCCGAAAAAAAGAGACCAGGTGCTCCGGGCAGAGAAGATCAAACATTATAAGAATGGGTTTACACGGCCCAACTTTACGTCCCTTGTCGAGCTTACTGAGTACTGTCGTCAACGGAACTACTCGCCATGCTTCCTCGCTCTTCCAACACCCGAAACAACGCAAATAACTTATCGTCTGCCTCAAAACAAGTGGAAACTCTATGCCGGAACCATTTGACTAGGAATTAGTAAGCAAAAATGGTCCAATATTTTAATTAACTCAAAGGCCTCTACAGACGCCGAGCCACGCTTCAGTAGTTTCTCGAAAATTTACGCATATTTTCTGACACTGGTGTGCAAATGCTTTTCTGATATAGTTGCACTGATGTCCCCAGAATGCAAATTTCGTGCAAGCGAACAATTATCCCGCATGCTTGATTTTGTGATTACTGTCTTCTTACGCCGCAGTTAAAAAGCCCCACTCTGTTTCGTGAGAAAAAAAAAAAAGTAAGGACGAAAGACATTTGTGGAGTCAAATATTTTTTATCCAATTAGTAATTTATAAATCAAGTTTCGACAAAGATTTACCTTAATTACATATGCTGATATGCACATATGTTACAATAAGTAAACAAGCGCAAGCTATTCATCACCAACATTGGCCTCATTCCCCGAGGCAAACAAGTAGCAAAAACTGCTCACTGTTATGAACATGAGCGCAAACATGTATCCGTACTGCCTGTTTACAAACAAGCGTGTTAATTTTTCGCCAGTTATTGACGTTCAATAGCAAGGTGGCACAGGTAGTTTCAGCATGTTTGCGATATGTGTTTGTTTTCCTACAGGCCACAGACGGTCACATTCCACAACCGTTCGCTCTCCCATGCCGTTCTACATGAGGTTAGTTTCTGTGCAGCACACTCATGCAACGCGTGAAGGCCACCTCCCATTACGCGGTCATCGAACGTGGCTTACGTCAGCTAGTCGGAAGACAGGTTTGGGCTAACGTAGCCTTTATGAGGATAAATCGAGTCACTTTGACCGCATTCACGGACTTGGGATGAATGCTCAAGTAAGCGGGGAAAACACGTGGGTGCTCATATTTGATTTGTTTGGTACAGAAAGCTAGTGTCGAGAGTTGTTATATTACTACCACTTTCCCTGTAATTGTGATTGTGTTGTGCGTATGCGTATACCGCCGTAAGTTAGTCGGTCTGAATGGGCGTCGGCTGTCTCAGCTGCCGATTAGAGATTCAGCCAGTGCAGTGCAACCGATAGCATGAGGTCTTTAAAGGGGCGATGCAACAATTTTTGTACTTTGCGCAAATACCGCTTAGAACGGATCCCTGACGTTAATGACCTATGAAACACGCGTTAGTTTTGCACCCCACACAATAGAAGTCACAGAAAAAAATTAAATAAAAACGAGCAGCTTTCACCTCCTCAACTCGCAGCCAGAACAAGCGGCCACGTGATCTGGAGCCGATTATATGCCGCCAATGTTGATCATAGCCACGCGCTGGGGTTGGCAAAACACAGGACACGCGCTGAGTTCCAGACATTGTTATGGCTCGGCTATTGTCGTCGTTGCAGCGATTGGACACAGGCCACTACCCGAATGCTTCTTGAGCTAGTAATTATCACGAGCACAAATCGAGTGCGCACGCAATACTCGGGTCCAATCTATGACCCGCATTCAAATATCGTCATTAAAGTGTACTGCGATCCCCACGTTACGTCATCAAATTTTGCAAAGGAGAGATTGAATGAAAATGATCACTTTTCTCCTTGAAATTACACCGCAACAAAGGAGTTTCTTGGCCAGTGTCGTTGCGTGCGAGTATCCTTGAGTCCCACTAGTGCCAGTAAGCTCGTACAAAGTGAAAAACATTCCAATTAAATATCGTTGCACCGCTCCTTTAACATGCACCACGCAGTAGCGATACATGACCGCACACCGGTACGATGCTCATACAGATCGAAACGGGCGGGGGTAAGGATTGAGCACAGTGTCCTGGATTCTGCAGTAAAAGTTTTCGCTCCAAGTGCTCCGAGACGTTAGCCCACTTAGCCACCAATCCTCCTTAGTACTTTACCTGCAACCAGACGTCCCGGTACGAAATTATACTGACTATAGACGCTTTCAGGCAGCTGTGCACAGCAGCTTACACTTTCCCGGAGCTAGGCCTGAGTAACATGGGACAGCTTGGCACTTGCTTCTACATTACAGCAGCTGAAGTAACGGCTATCCGGCTAGCGATCACCGAGACACCCCTTTCTCCAGCTCGCCTGCTGGCTGTGGTATTTATGGATTCAAAAGGAGTCTTACGCCAACTCATGAACCTGGAAGATGCCTCTCCGCTTGCTCTTATAACCGCAGAACTTGCACAAACCGCAGGCAGGAATTGAAACACCATCTATTTTCAATGGATTTCTTCTCACGTCGGCATCCAAGGTAACGAAGACGCCGGTGCTTTTGCCACAGCTGCCCACTCCGACACCTCACCAAGCTTCCCTGTGCACACATAAAATTCGGTCAATTTCTTTATTCAAAGAAGCATTAGAATGCTACACCCTCACCCTGAGACAGAAGCAGGATCTTCTCCGCATCTCATTCCAAGAAAAAAATTTAAAATGAAAAGAACAGGCGCTCCTTCACAGACTGCGAGTCGGATGCGTTAACACTAAAGCAAGGCTCCACCTCATTGGGCACTCCTCTTCCCCGCTACGCGGAGCCTGCAATGTGGTGGAAGACCTTGACCGTACTTTAGGGATGTGCCCATGACTCGCATACCATCGATAAATTTTCCTTGAAAATGTCAACATAGCTGCCCTACCTTATCCAAAAACGACAAGGGTTTTGTGCCCAACTGGGTCACGTGCAGTGCGAACAAGTGTTCTTCGAGGATCCTCAACTATTTGTCGTCATCAGGACTCGCATTCCAACTTCGAAGTGTACTCCCCCCCCCCCTCCCTCCTCACCTCTGTCCCTCTTCAAATTCAAATTCTTTATTGATCCCTGAATCAGAGAAAGGAGGCAGAGAAAAAAGCAACTGACACGCTGCTTGACTAGCCTCTGCCCCCATAGCAGCCCAGGGAAGAACAAACATAAACGTAAAGACACTATTATTTGACATATTCATTATAGCATGGGAAAGACAACATCATCTATATTGCTAAAAAGAAGAATGTAAACAAAAGGGAGAGAAAAAAAGAAACGAAAAAGGATGTAAAGAAATAACAACACGCGCAAAACGCATACAATCGTGTTATACTAAACTTTTTTTTTTTTTTACATGGGAGTAATTATTAGACGAAAAGTGAACATATTTGTTTGGCGGACATACTGAAGATATCTATATCGAGTTCATAAAAACGATTCAGAAGATGGGGAGGGTACATTTTAACATCTGATTCCCATAGTTTGTTCTTGAATGTGGCACTATCCATATCTCAGCATTACGAGTTGGATAATTCGCTTGTCTAAGTTCAAGTTGGGAAATTGATAGATACATATTTTCGTTCTGTCTAAAAGACCTTTTGTAGGAAAGTGCAAGTTTATAACTATAGTGATTTGGAATTTGTACTATATTAAATTTATGAAATAATGGCTTGGTATGACTATCGTATGCTGCATGACATAAACCTCGAATTGCTTTTTTTGAAGATTATGTATTAGTTTAAGATTTGTAGCAGTCGTGTTACCCCATACTAAGAAGCAATAGTTGTAGTATGTGTAAAAAGGGACTTGTATATAAGTAGCATAACAGAGATGGGAATCATATTACGGTATTTATATATAACCCCAACAACTTTCGATAGCTTATTACTTATCTGTTGCACAGTTTCGTCCCAACACAGGTATTCATTAAATATTATTCCTAGTACTTTTACATTTAGCTACTACCGTAAAATTCCGAGCAACCGCTCCCCCTGCATGCAAGTCAAAATTGCCTGCAAAGTGTGTGTGTGTGTGGGGGGGGGGGGGCGCTATCCTGGAACGGACCCAAAATTCAAAATGGCGACAAAATTTTTCCGCCAGAAAAAGAAAAAAAAGGTGCAGTGCACACAGATTTAATATTTTATTTATGTCTGAGAGCATAGACTTTATTATGCCAAAGATTTGTCACTGCTATGTTAATCACTTTCAAAACCATCAAAAGACTCCTCAGAGTCGGCCGCAAGAAAAAGTTCGCAGCATTCCGCGATGTTTCCCAACTGCATGCCGATAGCCATTTTGACAGCCTCTTCAGAAAGAAGCTGGTTGCTAATGGCTCATTCTGCACTTCTTTTGCGCTACAGGTATTCAAAGAGCGCGTCGTCCACGTATTCACTGAACACCGGCGCGCCGTTACTTAGCTTTCGTCGAACTTTGGCTTTCCCGTAGTTTGACTGTAGTACATTGTCAAAATTCTTGTCCCATTCCCGTATCCGGTCGAGCTTGATGTGTCGAGACGTCTGGTGTACGTCTTTCCCGTTTTCACAATGCCATTGGACGACCTCGATTTCCTTTGCCACTGTGTAAGAATGCATCGCCGATCTGACACCCCCAAAACAAAGCGACAATGGCGCGTAGTGACCGAGCTGATCGGGCTGCAAAGTAGGATTGGATTGGATTGAATTCTCGGACTGAACTTCGCAGGCCAGTGTTGCCTGGGCGCGATCAGCGCGGTGCGTGATACGGGTGCGGAGCGGTGAGGGGGCGCTTTCCCGGAACGGCGCGGAAATGTGAAATTAGCGGTGAAGTTGGGGGGGGGGGGGGGTGGCTCTTGCTCGGAATTTCACGGTATATCTATTTCATTTCCACCAAGTGAAGGGATAGTCATATAGGTACATTTTGTATTACGTGATCTGAACAGAACGGCTTTAGTTTTATTTACATTTATTTTTAAAGAATTTAATATCGTCCAAGCATTTAGTTTATCAAGATATTGGTTTGCCTTATGTATAATTTGGTCAGCGTCGTTCCCTGAGAAAAAGAGAGGTGTCATCTGCATATATGATGTAACTAACAGTATCATCAATATTTACTATATCATTGATATACAAATCAAAAAGAAGTGGCCCCAGTATACTGCCTTGAGGCACGCCTGCTGTTAATTTCCTAAGATCTGATCTATTTTTATTGATTTCTACACACTGATAGCGGTTTTCAAAGTAACTTTTAATCATCTCAAGAGCGACACCGCGAACACCTAGCATGTATAACTTTTGAAATAACGTTACGTGATTGAGGCGATCGAATGCTTTCGAAAAATCTATAAACACTCCGAGTGTAACCAGTTTATTTTCAATATTATTTAAAATTAATTATTTTTGCTTTAACAGCGCCAGTTCAGTAGAGCGACCTTTTCTGAACCCATACTGACAGGGTGTCAGGATTGAAAATTTGTCACAAAAACAGTATAATCGTTTATGTAAAATTTTTTCTAGACCTTTCGAAAATATTGGTAATACGGAAATAGGCCTATAATTTCCTAAGTTATTTTTATCCCCAGCTTTATGTAGAACTGAAACTTTTGCCACCTGCATTTTCTTAGGAAAAACCCCCGTTTGCAACGCTAAATTAAAAATATGTGTCAAACACGGAACAATAGACCGTAGTACATGCTTAATAGGTTTAATTTGAAGGTGATAAAAATCACTGCTCCTGCTATTTTTTAAGTCTTGAAAAACTGAAAATACTTCATCTTCATCAGTTGGATGAAGAAACAAACTGTCATGTACGCTGATCATGTATTTGGAAGCATGCTCACTATGTGTACTATGAAGAAGTTCAACAAAGTATTCATTAAATTTTTCTGCTAAAGCCACACCACTTATGTTAATACCATCAATTTTAAGTGTTGTTATCTGATCTACATGCAATCCATTTTTCATTAAACTATTCAACTTCTTCCAGACCACATCTGACCGCATATCCCCATTAAACAAATTGTTGAAGTATGCGTGTTTAGCTCGTCTTAGGGCTTTAGTTACCGCGTTCCGTTGTTTTCGGAAGGCAGACAAAATGGCAACATCTTTGCTAAGTACAAATTTATGATAAAGAACATTTTTCTTTTTAATCATGTTTAATACTTCAGACGTGACCCAAGGTTTGCGAGATTTGTGGTGAACTTTATGCAATTGATATGGAAAGCAACGATCATATAATATACTAAATTTTTCTAAAAAAACGTTAAAGGCTTCATCAGCTGACACATTAGACAGAACCACTCCCCAATCCTCAGAGTTCACTTGTTGTTCAAATTTCTCAAGGTTTTTTGCGCTTACGTTTCTAAAATAGACATCTTGTGAACTAGTTTCCTTCCTCTTAAAGCCTATGTCAGCAAGCATATAAATTGGCAGATGGTCACTAATGGTTTCTCCCACTACTCCCGAGATTACATCGGACTCGCGCACATTTGTTAAGAACAGATCGAGCAATGCCTCGTGATGAGGTGTAATACGAGTAGGCTGTACAATAACATTAAGCAAACCATACGACTGAAATAAAGAAAGGAACTCTAGTTGACGTGGAGAAGACGTAAGCATATCTATGTTGAAATCACCACCACAAAAAACCATAAACTCATTTTCACAAATAAACCTAGAAAACACATCAATAAATTCAAGAAAAGCAGTAATATTTCCACTTGGCGGTCGATAAACAACGCAAAATACAGATTTATGGTGTTTTAACGTCAGCATCTCGTAGTCATTTGTGATAATCGTAAAATCATCAATCACGACACACTCAAAACTTTTTTTTACATACATGCATACACCGCCACCTTGTTTATCATTACGACATAAATTGAAATGTTCATAATTTTCTAACGCGTCAACTTCATCCCCTGTTCTATACCATGTTTCGGTTAACATAATTACATCGTACATAAAATCAAAACTCCCCAAAAAGATGCCTAGTTCCTCGATTTTATTTCTTACCGATTGAACATTAAGGTGAAACAGACTAAACGGTACATTATGTTGGTGTTTAAAAATAAGCCCAACTTCACATGGCGACAAATATGGCTTGTCATTCATGTTTAGAAACAAAAAACAAATTTGGAGTAACCAACTGAAAGAGCAACGAAATTACTCTAGTTTTGACATGTCATCCTTCGTTGCTATTAGATAGGACCGAGCCCCATCTTTCTCCCTTACGAAGACCTTTCCATTCCTATACCAGACAAACTGATACCCCTTCGCCCTTGCCCATTCCTTTGTTTCCCAGAGAAGCGATTTTTCTTGCTGTGTCAGGTTTTCCGAAATAAAAATCTTGCTTCGAGCACGTTTAAGGTTTGACCGTTTATCTAGCCACAGGTCTCGCGTTGCCTGGCTAGCAAAGCGAACAATGATTCCGGGTGTTTTATCTGGACGTGAAGCAAGTCTGTGCGTTACAACAACTTGATCTGTGGTCAAGTCGGGAACATCAAGTTGCCCTGCCAGCTCATTTAGTTTGGCCATGAGGTCTTCATTTTCACTTCTGGGGATCCCGTGTATTTCTAAGTTTTGTTTGCGGTTCCTCCGTTCCAGGTCGTGAACTTTATGCTTTAGTTGATTAATTTCAGCTCCGGCCCCTGATTTCTCAAAGTTTGTGACCTTTCTCTTCAAGTCTTTTATTTCCTCGTGTTGCTCACCAAGACGTTTCAACACATCCTCGTAATTTTCCGACATATGCTGGAGGGAGTGTTCCATACCATCCACCGTTGCCTTCAAGTTTAGGAGCGTGTCCAGCTTTGCATTCATAGCCACCAACATGTTTGCTACATTCAGATCGGTGTTTTGTGTTTGGTTTTGGCCAACCGCAATTACAGCTGGAGGCACCGATGATTTAGCTGTCTGGACGTGCGAGGTCAGAGGGCCCTCGCGTGCAGACTGAGACTCTAGCGAAGAAGTAGACAAACGTCTACTTCTTTGCTAGAGTCTCAGTCTGCACGCCCCTTCCCTTCCCAACAGGATGATACAGCTGTCCCCTCTTTGGGAAGACTAACCATCGCCCTGCATCCCACCTCTTCTTTTGTATTATATATTGCAACAACATCACCACCACCATTAAAAAAATGTTCTGGGAGAATTCCTGAAATGAACGACCGCGCACGGCAAGCTTGGATGATTTTTTGTTTTGAAGTTACTGATCATTGATTAAGCGGCCAAGGTGAAGACTGGTGTTTCTTCCACCTGTCGAAGATCGCATGTTCTACCGCTCGCAATTTTTTCACTTCTCACACTACTGCACTAAACTTCTTCTGTGACCCTTTCAAAAGAAATTTTATGAGGCTGAATAAATTAAAAAAAGCTAATATTGTAGAGTAATATTAAAAATTAGTAAAGTCGAACTTCTTCCTTTGATGAATTTTGGCAAAGTTTGGCAAGTTCTTACATGTGACCTACATAAGGTGTTTTAAGAGACTGTATATCACCAAAAAGCTAAAACTGAACTCTTTTAGTACATATAAAATTCAATCATCTCTGTACAAAATAACATCCGTTATATACAGGGTGTCCCTCAAAACCATTGAGAGGGTTTTTATCACAGCAAAAAATAAACTTCACATTCTCGAACGCTCATTTTTCACCCAAATATAGCGCTAATGGTGCGAACCAGATGCCAGAGTTTCAGCACTAACCGTTACTTTGTTCGGCAGTTATACGGTATTTTCCGAAATTTCTAATATAAAAATGGGAGCCGACAGAGCTCTCGAATACATGAAGCTTTATGGTGCCATTTACCGAGAACAGGCGAAAGTGAATCCCATTCTCCCATTAAAATTTAAAAAAAAGAATCACTTATTGAGTTTTGAAGTTCGGTTAGTGCTGAAACTTCGGCATATGGTTCTGACCGCTAGCGCTAGATTTGGACGGATAATAAACATACGGCGATGCTTAGTTTATTTTAGCTGCGAAAATAACGAAATATTTTAGGGAATACGCTATTTATATTAATAAACAAATATTAAAAAAATTGAGACTTATTTAAAAAAATTTTTTTATTTGCTTTGTGTTTTACTATTAACAGCGTATGATTCTGTCTTATCATAAAATATAAATAGAAAATATAGCAATTTGTTTGTATGACTGCAATTGAAACTTAAAACTTATCAGTAGTGCGTTGTGACAGCGTCCTCGCATAGGTGATATTCTAGACAATATCTTGACATTAATATGGACAATTACTTCATATTAACACTTAACGCGTAAGCTTAAAAGTACCCAAGATAGTGCGCGAAGCAAAAGTTATTTTATTTCGAAACAAAGCTTGCCGTTTTCCAAAGCATATTTAACAGGATTCAAGCTTTATTTTCAGTTATATGCACAAAATACTATATATTTTATTTATATTTCATGATAGATCACGATCATACCCTGGTATTGATAAAAATGAAGCATATATATTTAACAGATTTTAATTTGTACATATACTATCAAAATTATATAGAATAAAAATAGCTACATTGGAGCTTTCTGGTGATATCATGTCATTAAAATATCTTAAAAAGGTCTGACGTAAGAACCTACAAAACTTTGCCGAAAATCATCAACAGGAGATTGTCAGACATTTTGTTTTATTTGTTTGAAATACACGATTTTTGAAAATTTTATTTAGCGTAATAAAATCTATTTTGTAATAATCAGAGAAGGTTTCTGGTGCAATTGCTTGAAAAGAAACAAAATAGCCGGCGGTGAACTAGCGGTCCCGCACAATTGGGAGAAACGTCAGTTCTGGCCTCGGCCGCTTCAATAAGTAAGTAACATTTAAAAAAGAAGAAAAAAATTGCCGATTTTGAGGTTTGCGTTTTTTTTTTTTCATTTCAAGAATAAACACAAGAATCATGTAATTTTGTAGACATCAAAACATTGAGCCCAAAACCGTGCCCGAATTGGGATGAAAATTCCCAGATACTTTTTACACTTTGATATTGATATTATATGCAGGAGCGATGGAGTGGCGAAGTATCGAGTATAGTTATCGGAACGATCTACTCAACCTAATTTAGTCGTCACCTCAAGATATACCGCGTTCTGTAGGCACAAATTTTATCTAGGCCATTTAATTGAACAAATATGCAGCGCCTTCCTGTGAAACAGTATTTTAAAACAAAACCCCGAGACCGCGAGTGTTAAGGCCCAACAGTCATTCGTGGTTTTTTTTATTGTTTTTTTTTCTCTCCAGTTTTGGGGTTTTGTTTGAAAATATGTTCAACCATCACCAGCTAAGTCGAGCCCTAACTTTTTGTTCATTGAAACAGTAACAGTCGCTTTTCAATTTTTATCTATTGATCAGACATATCAATCTCTAAGCGTCGCTACCTTTCTAGCAGACATCCTCGTCAACCTGTGACTTGAAAGAGAGGGCCTGCTAAACGCTTATGCGCAGAATGTTTTTTTTTAATTCACGAAATATAAACGAAGTTATGCCGTAAAATGTTTTTTTTTTCACTTTGTGATGTCCTGCACAAAAGCATGTAGAAATTACTGCACCGCGGTTCAGAAGCCCATTAAGAAATCAGCAGAACCCATCCTTTGGGAATGATTATCTACGTTAATGCGAATAGCATCAAACGGTGCGGAGTTATGCGCGTTCGTCAGGTGGCCGGCACACTCTAGATACGCCAGCCCACTCTTGAGGCGATTCTAAATTTGTTGACACTTTCACAGCCCTGCGCACGATCTCCGCAGCCCAGCACGTGCGTTTGTGTCACTTAGGAAGGCGAGCAAAGCACGCGCCATACGCACAAACACTCAAAATGGTACCAACCAGACTTTCTGGCGTCTCAGCTAGTCTCAACCAACGGTACTCTAAACGGTTGTTTATATCTTTACCATAGGACGCGCTTTACAGCGCTGTCACAGCTGCCGGTGCGCGCGCGTTCCATGCACGAGGGTTCATTCCGCTCTCGTGAGGCTGAGCACGGCCGCTACATCACCCTCTCCCGAGCGCGGGAGAGGGTGAGCTAGCGGCCGTGCTAAGCCTCACGAGAGCGGAATGAGCCCTCGTGCATGGAACGCGCGCACCGGTAGCTGTGACAGCGCTGTAAGCGCGTCCTATGGTAAAGATATAAACAACCGTTTAGAGTGCGTTGAATGACTGCCTTCATAGCTCTGTGGTTAGCGCGTCTGCCTGCTGATCAAAGGGTCAACGGTTCGAATCCCAGCCGGCGCCGGTCTTTTTTATTTATTTATCGACCCGCGGCGTAAGAGGTTAGATAGCCAGATAGATAGATAGATAGATAGATACATAGACGAAAAGTGCGTGAAGTATCCAAAGAATGCTATTCGCATTAAAACTATCCGAATTCGGCATCCTCCGATGGATGAGCTGGCTGGGCCAGCGGAGCAAGTTGGGCAGCATTGGTATCGCGTGAAGCGGGCGAGAGCACGCGGTGAACGGTAACGCACACATTACATATACTCGCTTCTGCCCTGCGATGTACCGCAGCAAAGGCTACAGCGCGGAGCTCCTTGCTCAGGGCACATCTCGTCGGCCATGCTCTCGCGCTTTGAGAGCAGCTGGAAGTGCTATGAGCCTGCGCTTCTAGCTCTCTGCTGCGGTGCAACATTAGGTGAAACGGAGTATAGCCGGAACATCGGCGCCAAGAGTCATACCACAGAAATAATAGCTGGCAACACTTTCCAAAGTTGTTGTGCCAATAAAGAAAAAAAAGATGAGCGAAAGAAGTAGTGCTTATACAGAAATGCCAAGTGTTCCTGGGCTACCTGAGAGATGGCGTCTCTAGTGCACTCGCGTCGTAAATTAGTTTCATGGAGATTTTGCAGGCACTCGATCGCAAGTAAACGCAAGTATGTGAACTATCCTGAACTTAGCGACTCGCACGCAGCGCTGTATTAACGTTGTGACACCAACATAGCGCGAAGAGTCAGCGCTGCACCAACAAGGTCAGCGCTCTTTCCAGCTCGACGTGCTATACTTCAGGTTGCAGCTTGGGTCCAGACGCAGCCCATGCCACAGGCGCGAGCTCCAGGCTTCCAGCGTCCCTGCAAAGCACGCGCGCCCGTGCAGTGCAGGCACCTGTTCAGGGTCAGCACGCTCGTGCTTGTAACATCGGCTGCGCCCGGACCCGAAGCGTAGGTAGTAAGCAATTATCCCTAAAAGTTTGACTTACCGATGATGCTGCACTTGCTGCTGTTGCACTCGGTAGGAATAGCGTCGGGACCGCCCCACGTCTCAGCCGTGGACGTTCGGTGAACGCGGTGCGAATCTCGAAGGCCTCCGGAGCGAAGTGACGCGAACATACCTGGACATATTTGTCGCTACGCGAACGCCCGATTGCCTCCAGCCAAATAGCATTCAGCTTGTCATCTTTCGGGGCGACATGGCTGCTGGAAGACTCGCTCTCGCGATCACTAATCCGGCAACGCTTTACAGAGCAACGGAGCCGGTTTGCAGAAGCTGACATCTCAAAAGAGTCGGCATTTGAACGCGCAAGCAAAAAAATAAAAAATAAAGGAAACACGCTAAGAAAGCAAAGTTGACCGAGTTGACCCAGGAAAACGGAAGTAACAAACTGCGCTATAAAAGCAACCCGCGTCGCTTCCTATCACTAAAACTTGCGACAGCTGCTAAACACACACCACTTCACTTCAGGAAGTCTCATTCAAGCACCTGGGCCAACACGAAACACTCACGTAGACGAAACGAACGAAGTACGCGCGACAGCCGGGAGCAGACGTCGGCTGCTTCGGCGGCCACGAAAAGAATGGCGAAGCTTTTGTTTGTTATGGTATGAATTCAAACGGAAGTGCCCGTCCTGTAAACCTTTTGCAAAAAATGATGACTCTCATTACACGGGTTATTCTTTAAACGTAAAAATATGCCACTCAAAAGGAAATTGCAACATATAACAAAGGTTTAACAACCAAGATATAAGCTGTCAATCAAACTCTTAGCCAATGAGAACCACTTACGATTGACGTCACACAATCGAAACTTCGTGGCGCGCGATTTCAAACGGACGAAATTGCCGCAAACTAAAATCAGTCTCACGCAATAAATATTGCTGTAAAAATTTTTTTCTCGCGGAAAAATTGTTTTTTGACATGCTTATCCTAATTAGGCTATTTAAAAAAACTTTTTTCTTTGGCAGTTACCCTTTAAAGGCACCTCCGGACATTTTCTCGATTTTAAGGTTCGAGCGTTTTTAGTGAGTATCTGTTCCAACAAGAGGTGTCAGATTTTTTTGTGTTTTTTTTGATGAACACGGTTTAGTTTTGTAATATTTATTTGAAATGTTTGTTCTCGGGGAGCATGCAAACCAACGCCGGCTCGTGGCATGATGGAAATCTTTGTGGATCAGTCGAAGGGCCAATCGCGTGACGCAAAGGTCGTACATTGCGGGTACCGCAAAACGTAGCTAACTGGCCAGTCGCAACAGTGAACTTTGATCATTCAGGGAAGATACTAGGCGTATTTATGTTTTTCTTTGCGAGATACGAAGCATCTGCATCAGACAATTATGCGATTCATAACAGCGCTCGCAACTGAAAACGCAAGTTTGCTACGATGAACTGCAGGCCAGAACGAACCCCGCACTTATCTTCTGATAACTACAATCTTGGCGGTGGTGTGATGCACGTTACAGAAGCATGTGGAAGTCTTGAGCTGTAAGGCTCGCGCTAGCAGGAACGAACTAAGCTATGGTCCGCGCGATGCATGCCACCGTCTGCACCACGGAGGTGCTTTAGCAAGCAAGGCAGCCAAATATCTTTCGTGCGCTTTGATCAATTGATGGAGCACCTACAAACTACGACTGTCGTAAAACATAAATATAACAAACATGAAAGTTACACGAAAAGCAGTGGTGGTACGAACGAGTAAGTCTCCGTTAGAGCTACGATTATGACGCACATCAGGGCGACGAAAGATCGCTCGACAAAGTAGCCGACGCGCTGAATGCTCCGTTGCTAAAATATTGCACTAATGGGAAAGCGAAGTATCTACTCTAGGGGTAACTGCAAAGAAAATAAGTTTTTTTTAAACAGCCGAATTGGGACAAGCATGCTAAAAACAATTTTCCGCCAGAAAAAAATTTTACAGCAATATTTATTGCGTGAGACTGATTTTGGTTTTGCGGAGTATTACGTCCGTTTTAAATCGCGCGCTACGAAGTTGGGATTTCGTGACGTCAATCCCAATCGGCTGGTATACTTCTCATTGGCTAAGAGTTTGATTATATGCCGCTCAGAAAATTAAGGAAATTGCAATATATAACAAGTTTAACAACCAAGATCTAAGCTGTCAATCAAACTCTTACCAATGAGAAGTATACAGCCGATTGGGATTGACGTCACGAAATCCCAACTTCGTGGCGCGCGATTTAAAACGAACGAAATAGCCGCAAACTAAAATCAGTCTCACGCAATAAATATTGCTGTAAAAATTCTTTTTCTGGCGGAAAAATTGTTTTTTGACATGCTTGTCATAATTAGGCTGTTTAAAAAAAACTTTTTTTCTTTGCCGTCACCCTTTAAAAAGCTAGTGGTAGCCTTTTTAATATCGGTTTTTGGAGTAGAACGCGCTTCCCGTTAGTGCAATATATCGGCAAGCCTTGTATTGAGTCTCGTAAATAAATATATGTCATTTACTTTGGTTCTGACATTTGAGCGGAGTTACTTAAAGGGATTGTCCGGTCAAATTTAGTATTCGAGAAACCAATTGAATATCATTGTTATTGCCTCGAGACGGATCGTACGTGCAATATCGGAATTTTGTATGCCCCTCTGCGTGAGTAATTGAATTTACGCTGCTCGAATCGCATTCCAGCGTAAACGCTGCTTTCGCTGGCAACATTGAAGCTCTGACGTCACAAAACACAAAGCGAGCATTTTTGTCTGCTTCAGCGTGCTTCGTTTTTCTTGTTGTGCTCGACTTGTTTCGTAGTTGGGTGAGATTTTTGTTGCGCGGTTGGGTGCCACAAGCACCGGGCAGCACATGCGAGCCAAGACATGACGTTCCACACTTTTCCGCGAGACGTGCAGTGATGAGCGAAGTGGATCGTCGCCGTGCATAGGGCCTAGGTTACCGTCAAGATCGAGATCCCGCTTATGCAGCAATCATCTCACAAAAGAGAGCTACGAGCTGAGCTCTAAGCGGACAGAAGGCTCGTAAGCTGAGGTGTGATGCTGTGCCAACGATAATAAACTACGTCCATCCACTCCTCGCCCAAATCGGATTAATCAATTTGATTATGCAGCGAAACCGAAACCAACAGCAAGGCCACCTGGAAACGATACCAGAAGTTGTATTCAGCGGCGTCTCAAGAGGGAGGGAGGGAGGGAGGGGGGTCGCGGCGGGCTATTGCCCCGGTTGCCGCTGACCCTCGCGACGCCACTGGTTGTATTTAGCATGCGTTCAGCCCGATTCTGTTTGACCCGCGTGTGAAAATGGAGCGTGACTACGATTCATCAAGCTCGTCCAAGTCAAAGTGACGACATGCATTTGAACGATTCGCCGTTTGTTTTCGACCCGCGGACATCGCCTCTGAGGGAACGACCCGCAGCCTCATCACCGATCCAGTGGATCCGCTGATGTGTACCCAGATGCCGCTTCGTATACTTAGGTGCCGCTTCAGAGGCGAAATCTGCATCCTTTACTTTGCAAGCGCCCCTAGTTCGATCGGTGGCAACCGCAGTTGTGTTTGCGCGAAACGGCAGACGTTTGCTCGAAGCTTATGGCTGTCTGCGAGTAATTTCCTGCTAAAAGGCGTGACTTTTTTTGCACATGCTTGGGAACTGCATTAAAGAACCGTATTTAAGTAGGGTACAGCCTAGGAGACTATATAATTCGAAACAAAATACAATACATTCATCGACCAACGCTTGTTATCCCGACCATCCGACAAACCTTTGCGTTTTGTGACGTCACGCAGCACCTACGGATGTCAGCCATTGCCACTGGCGAAATTCGGGGTGCAGTTTCGTACATAGGCTCATGAAAGGTTTAATTAATAACGGGAGATCATATATCAAAATAAAAATGACCTTTCTCTACATGAAGGCTCCCTCGACGTAACGAGCGCAAGAACTTAAGTACTTCCGGTTTTGACCGGACAACTCCCTTTAAAGCGATACTATAAACGAAATTTCGGCGCTTATTTTTGGTCCATACGTGTCCAGACGAGCAGTCTCACATCGTGACACAGAAATATCTTGTTAAAAAAGACAACGAACTGAATCTTTAAAACGAATTAGATGATGAGCAAAGAGCACCTGGTGGATGTCGCTAAAGCCTCGTTTGTAATGCCCGTCTAGGAACCTTGACAGGTAGTGACGATAACTGTCTCGCCTAGAACTATACATGCTTTGAACCTGACGTCATCCCGACAGCTCTACGGCCAGCACAAGAGAAGAGGGGAGGGAGGAACTCCCCACTCAACGGGACTCTCTTTTGTGTGTCCCAGACGTCGCTATTCTCCCTCTACAAGATTATAGAAGATTAACCCGTCACTCAAAATTCACACAAAAGCAGCTTTGCGGTTAGTTGCGGTGGCCCGATCGCTGGCGTGCTTCGACCGCTTCGGTGGCTGGAACGGCTAGGGCATCCTGACGACGTCAGCCTCGCCGCAGCTTTGCTCATCCCGAGACAAACTACGTCACGATTGCGCCGGATGTGACGTGCTCTCCGCTGGCTGCTCTCCGAGCGCTTGCCAGAGTGGGCCGTTTATAACGAAAAATACAGCCATCAGGCTCAAAATACAAACGTGCGATTGTCATTTACGGATATTGTGGATCATATTCAGCCTATTTCTGAACACGACGGGTATATTTCAAATTTCGTTGAAGTATCCCTTTAAGGTGAAACGAAGCACAGTACGGAATACCAGAAACCGCGCTCCTTGGAATGCCATTTTCTATTAAACTAGCTACGACAAAAAAAAAGAAAAAAATTCCATAACGTTTATTAAAAGAAATGCCATCTCCACCCCACAAGGAATAAAAAAAGAAACAAAAAAGAGGGAAAATGCGACACGAAGGAACTGTTTTTCGTACCACCTACGGGGAGCAAAAAAACCTATACCTGTTTTCACCCTCAAGAAAAGTAAGTTTTGCGCACTGTTCATACGCGGCGCGAAATAGTTCTTACGGGAGAGATTGGTTTTCGAGGAAAAAAAGCGATGCTTTTGGCGTTTGAAACGTGTTGCCCGTCTGGATAAGTATAAACATGTATATAATCTAACATTCACCTACATATATCTCTAATTATCCACATCAAGGGGGAAATGAGTGTGCGGTCCGCGTGGCAGCCGGACTTTTTTTACTATGGTTCTTGAGGTGAAAACGGGTATAGAAGCAGTTTTTCCAGGTAGCACGAAAACTTTTCCGGCGTTCCGCGCGACCTTGAGAGCGAAAGGGAGAGGAGCGCACTCGGGCCAAACAAAGGACCGGCTCGATACTATCGAGCGACACCTGGGTCGTCGGCGACGTCATAAGGCGTCACGTTGACGTCACGCGTTGACACCGCCGGCGGTAATCGAGCGGACCTCGGTCGGTTAGCCTAATTACCTGGCGGCCCCCCCTCCAACCTCTTCCGAGTGGCGCGTGCGCCCGAGTACGGCACTCCGGGGGTGTCGCGCAGGGCCCCTCATCACGGGCACGACGGCGGCGCTCCCCTTCGCGGCAGACGTTTTCTTCGCCCGGAGTCTTGTGCCTCGCTCGAGAGCGACGCCTAATTGCCGTATGTTCGCCTTGCTCCTTCCTCGCTCCTCCTCGCACTTCGTCCTAACATCTGTCGTGTCGTGTGTAACGTCGCGTGGTGGCGGCCTCGGGGGAAAATTCGGCGAAAAGCCTCGAGTACGCGTTCTGCAGTTTGGACAGGTCGCCAGAGGACCGCAAGGCCGCAATCACTCCGGCTCATCATACATCGTACAAAAGACACGGGACACGGTGTCCACTGCACACATAGGATAACAGAATAGATCCCTTTCAGAAGTTCATCAGGCAACATTGGTGGTCGCCATGTTAGACTGGGTGGCGCGAGCTGCCACCCGTTACAAAGGGTATACCCATTACCATCCATCCATCCAGACTTGTACACGTTACTGAAAAATAGTAAGGAATTACATTTACAATTACTCAAGGCTAAATTGTAATTTATTACAATTACAATTACCCTCCCATGAAAGTAAGTGACCGTTACTCCCAAAAGTAATCCGTTACTTTCGTGGCGTTACTTTCAACAATATTTTCCTCAATTAAGAAACAAAGGGAAGAAGGTTATTCAAGTTCTTATTGTTGCCACCTGTTCCATTTATTGACCTCGAGTATTTTGAGCAACAGCTGACTCTCGAAAGTCTCGTCAGACATTTTGCGTTATTTCTTACTCAATATGTCGACTGCTACGCTGAACACCATTTGAACTGAGGCACTGGATGGGAGTGCCATATTGTGCCTCACGAATGCTTCATGCTCTGCATTGAGCTTTTTCAGCGAAGCAATGGAAGTACTATTTACCTCGAAGATAGAGCAAAGCTTCGTCGTAGCAGCCGTTGCCTGATATTCGAGAGTTTTAGTAGAGTTGGTAACAGTAAGGTGATAATTAAATAATAAATAAGGTTTGGCTTGATATTCTTCTTCCTTTGGTTCTGAACAGGTCGAGCCTCGGTTGAGACGTTGGTGAATAAGAAAAAGATTTTCAATATTTAAATATAAGTAATCGAGAAAAAAAAAACAGGACACTCATAACAACAATTAATTGGAACGTTGGTTAAAACAAGGAAATGTAAACGCACTTTTGCCATGTGTACCTTTCTTGGTGCCGTTCAAAAAGGCACGGAGCACGGACCGACTGCAGTTTACTCCGGTGTTCTCCAGATAGACGTCAACTGATGCCACGGGCAGCGAAGGGCAGAGAACTAAGTAAGCCGCGCTATGGCCCCACTCACGAGTTTCACTCTCTCCTCAAGCCCAGAATATCAAGCCTACGTCAGCCACCATTATGTTTTATTTGTAAAAATATCTGCTTGAGATAAGATACGTCCTGCTGGGGTAAAAACAGGAAGAAAAAAGGAAGACTATTACCAATTTCGAAGTGCTCGCAAAAAGCCGACTCACAAAAAGGGTAACTGAGATGCAGATAACCTGGCTGGAATTCACAAATAAAGTGGGCCAACCCTAAAAGTTGGACTACAAAAAAAAAGTAAGTAGCTTTTAAAACAGGGTCAAATAAGGTGAAAGAAGCAGAAAAAAATACATCCTGTTTTCTAAGAGAAGATGATAAGTGTGCATCGAAGAACGAGGATGCTTGTGGCAATAACACCTTCACATATTATCACATCTCTTTTAGTGGATTTTAGGGTAGACGGAGCGTTGTCTCGTGATGTGACATTATGAAAATGGTCCTAGTCACTATAACCGAGAAGGACATTGAAGAGGCATACAATCACTTGGTGTCTTCCTCTCCCCACCTTCGATCGCAAAAAAACAACAACAAAGACACAAAAAAAGCGGATATAACTTGCCCCCTTCCCTTCTTCTTCTTTTTTTTGTAGAAATGTTTATTTGGATTATTTGACATTGTTGTTAGGGTCTAAAAAAATAAATTCAGGGGCTTGGTGTTGCAAAAAAAAAAAAGGCTTTGCGGAACTGAAGAGTGCCAAGCCTCCCTTTGCGCCGGTCAATTCGCGTGACAGTGTCACTGCGCTCAACTTTACCAAAGTGAAAACGACCTTCTCTTTAGAAGGAGGGGGGGGGGGCTGGTCCTGAAAAAAATGTAACGGATTACAAGGAATCCGTTACGTAAAAAATGTAAGGGAATTACTTTAAAATTACTCTAGAAAATATGTAATTATTCCGTTACTAAATTACCGATAAATGTAAGGGATTACAAGTAATTTCGTTACTTGTAACGGATTACGTACGAAGTCTGCATCCATCCACCCAGCCATTGAGCACGAGGCTTGTGATTGGATCCGAGTCCTCGCCGAACGCTGACGCAGCGCTCGTGTCCAATCCACGCTCAGAGTACGCACCCAAAACAATGGCAGACAGGCAATGGCGCGCACTTTTTGTAAAGGGTATGCGGACGCGCCTGAAGCGTGTCTGAAGCACGTTTGCTTTATACGTGCGCCTGTTTCGGAGATGCCTGCAGAGTGCAGACGGTTTTTGTTTGGCCAATGTGACAGGGCTGTCGTACAACTATGGTGCCTGGAGCGAGTCTTCGACTGGCGTGCTTAGAGTCCTATGCTGCCCATTCTTCGAAAATGATCCCGAAGTGGCAACAAATGACGTCACAGAAGACGAAATGTCATGCTGTTGCATGTCGCGATCCTGGCGGTCGGTCATAGAGACGCTAACGAGAAGCAGCGAGTAGCACAACCGAACGCGGGTGTCACTGTCGTCACGGCGTCCCAACTTCTGGCAGCCGAAGCTTCCCTGGACTGTCACACCAGAGAGCGACCTGCAGCAGTTAGCAGGCGTCAGCCACATACACCACAGCTGTTGGGACGCCGGTCAGGATCGTCACTGGTGACAGCATGACACTTGCATGACGTCATCAGACGGAAATCGAGGGACCACTTTTTCGGTTGCCTACCGCAACCAAAGAAGTGGTCCCTCGATTTCCGTCTGATGAGGTCATGCAAGTGTCATGATGTCGCCAGTGACGATCCTGACGGTCGTGATCCTCACGGCGTCCCAATAGCTGTGGTGTATGTGGCAGACGCCACATGCACCAGTCGGAGGCGCGTTCTAGGCACCATAATACAAGGAAGAAACACGCGTCAGACAGTGTCTCTGCAGACTATACTTTTGCATGACGTGTGATATAGCAGTGTGACTGCTACTTGGGCCTGTTTTAGGCATCTTCATCTCGGTTAATGGCGGGACACACTTCAATTGCGAGTAATTCGAGCGTCGTCGTTAGCTTCCATTAAATCATATGTAGTCCCTCCTTGTGGAATGCGTGCCGCATGGGTGCTGTCATCATAGCCGTGTGTATGACCGCGTGTTCAACGCTGGTTCGGTTGTTTAGCCCTGCATCGAATCTTAAAAATGCCATTCGTCCTGACTGAAGTTGTCAATAAATAATATTTGTTTCGCATTTGGCAGAACTCTACGCGAGCGGTGGAGACTTTTGGCAGATCGCCTGGAACGGTGTTGGTGTCGGGAGCAGACTTATACGTAATCCGTTAAGACTTAAGAGTAACGATATTACTTGTAATCCCTTACATTTATCGGTAATTTTCTAAACGAATAATTACATACTTTACAAAGTAATTGTAAAGTAATTTTCTTACCTATTTTTATGAGGGAAAGATCGTAATCCGTTACATTTTCGTTTTCATTCACGGTGAAAAAAATCGTAAATAGAAAACATCAAAAACCAAAAATTGTTTCTAAAAAAAATATTGTTTTGTAACGGTGAGTTTTACCGGAATCACACTGCCAACAGGCGTTCTTCGCATGTTGAAAACCTTTCTTCACGTCACCTAAAGCCTCAATTCAAATAGTTATTTTCTTTTTTTGGCTTGGCTGTTTGCAGATTGTAATTTCAGCTTGCTCGCCCACAAGAATCACTTTGATAGAAAAAAGAAATTGGACTTTAGGTGAAAACAATATTAGGCAAACTCCCGAAATCAAAATGTTTTCTTCCAATTAAAAACAAAACAAAACAAAAATGTCAAAGTGCACGCGAGTTGGTGTAGCAGATCCGTGCCAACACCTCCTAAAATAGGAGTTGTTGTCTGCACAACACCCAACACCTCCTAGACTCCTAGACTAGCAGTCTAGCAGGCCTGGGCAGAGATACTCAGAAAAGTATTCCGGGATAGAAATACTGAGATATATTCACAAAGTATTCTGGAATAGAAATACTGAGATACATTTCTTTTTGCTGTATGGGGATATTTCGGAGATACTCTGCAAAAAGAGGAAAAATGTATCCGAGAATACAGATAATGAAATACAGATACTGAAATACAGATACTGAAATACTTTTATTCCTCGAATGACGTCATGTTCCGTAAAAATATTTAAGAATGCGCTATAAGCTACGCAGTGACCCATAAAACGCGAGTCCCAAATGTGGCGCAAGAAACGAACAAACCTGAATTTTCAAGCGAAAAAAACATCTCTCTTTATTCGTGAAAGGCTCTCGCAAACAGGGAAAAATGAAATTAATTGCACTTGAGTAGGAGAAGCTTCTCAAACAGTTCGTCGTCAAGACAGCGACGGTTCGATTTTAGTACAAGACTCGCGAACGAGAAAAGTCTCTCCACCGCTGCAGAGGAGCATAAGTTCGTATTAAAACGAATAAATACCGCCTTCATGGCTGGGAATTCCTGGAGCATGGAGACATCTTTTCTCGGATCATTAAGATAGCGGAAGACCTCGCCTCTCACGCGAGTCTGTTCAGACCGTGCCGAAACCGAAGAGTTGCCATCTTCAAAGTCGTAGAACCCGTGATTCATCGTTGATGAAGACGCCTCGTCGCTTGGGTCCTTTGGCTCTGGTCCGTGACTCTCGGCGGCGCGCACGAGCAAGTTCTCAAAGTCGAAAGTGTTTGCCATTTCGCTGGATGTTCATCGCAGTTTGAAGAAGGGGTGCGAACAGGTGGCGAGTATCGCCTCATCATTTTCCATCTTGAAAATGATGAGGCGATACCTCCTCTTTCTCTTCGTCTCGAACTCCTCTTCCTCCATAGTTGCTTTTCCTGATACGGATAAGAAACCATTATGTTCCCCAGTGAACCCCATAGAGGACAAAGGAGGACGATCGTTTCACGAAAGGAGTGAACCCTAGACGTCTCACAGCATCCTCTCTATGAAGGAAACCTGACGATTGCCGTCAGGACAATAGACCGCTGTCCGCTGTGAAATAAAGCGGACAGCAAAGGCGAGGTTGACATTCTCCGAAAAATAGGGTTTTTTTGTTTGGGCCCTTTTCATCTCATCGATCTTTTGGTGACGTCTTCAAGACGCTGCCAACCCCCCCCCCCCCCCCCCGAATGCAAAGAGATACCTTTGCCTGGCCGAGTATCGCGTTACAACCGATACGTAGCAAGTGTATTCCACTACTGAGATACAAATACATTTTTGAAATGTATTTCGATACAGAGATACAGATACTCAAAAGTATCTCTGAGATAGTATCGCGATACATTTGTATCGTGATACTGCCCAGCCCTGCAGTCTAGGAGGTGTTGTATGTGCGCGCCTTTTCTTTTTGTCCCTCCTCCTTTGCTTTCGAAGACGCGGAAAAGGCACAAAACGATCGTCGACTGCGCGCCTTCCGAAAGGTCAGAGACAATTAACAGTGCCCTCCTGGGTTATAGTGACTACGACAGTTCGCATAATGTCACAACAGGAGGAGACGCACTCTTCTTTAAAGAAAAGGCCCCACGGACTCCCTGAGGGGGTCTTTGTTCACCACACATTTGACTCTTCTCGACTCTGTTAGTAGAGTCACTTGACTCTTATTTAAAAAGAGTCCTGTGACTCTCATCACACTGGAGTCATGGTACGTATACACTCCAGGTGCATTTAACGAATCTTATCTAACGGAGAAAGAGTCACTGGACTCCTTCCGGTAATCCCAGTGACACTGTAAGAAGAGTTGTGAGGACCCTCCTTTCGAAGACTCCCATGACTCTTATGCAAAAGAGTCATGGGACGTATGAGTGACTCTCCGAAAGATGTCTGACTATCTTGGCTTAAAAGCCTGCTTCACAGGTGTTTTATTACAATAACTAAACAAATATCACATAAGAAATAAGACTAATACATCAAAACTGGTTTAATTATTAGACAAGAATGAAAATAAATTACAATGACAAGTTTTGTGAAGGCTTGCTTTGCCTGCTTGGTGTTGCAGGATTAAATTAGAATAAAAATAAATTACAATAAGTTTCCTAAAGGCTTGTTTTGCCTGCTTGCTGTTTTTTCAGAGCTTTGTTTTTCTTTCTGCAGTTTTTTCTTTTATGGTTTGGATCCTCAGATCAACAGATGCACAAAAAAAGAGATCTAACAGAAGTTTGGATACACAATGGAACACACAAACCTTTGTATTATAGCTGGAATATTCACCAAATACATATGGAAAACATTAAAACAGTAACCGTTATTGATAATTTTTTCCCTGTTCTAGGAATGTGCTTCGAGCGCTGTGACAACTTTCACAGCTCTCACCGAAACCTTTGTATTTTTTTACCCATGAGGTGCTCAAGCACAAAAAGTGTGCTTCGTCGATTACCCCCCACATACTGACCTTTCTACGCTCAGTAAATGGCAAATACCAGAAAGATTCCTGCTGAAAAGTCCAGGATGTCGATTCATAGGTCCTCGCAGACAACGCACATGCGGCCAGATGTCCATGGATGCTTTCCAGTGAAAAGTAACGTCGGGTTCCCGAAAGTCTTTTCTGGGTCCTGGGAGAAAAAAAGCCAATGATAAGAAATAAGTTCTGGAAGTCAGACGAAGTTGTAGGTGAGCAAAGTAAAATTGTCGAGGACATGTTAAGTGCCCACAGTGTCATAGATGGAAAGTCAATGCAGCAGAGTGAAGACAAGTGAGGCAGACAACCGTTGCTGCCTTTCTATATTTCGCTTTTCCCAATTCTCACTTGATTATGAAGTGTTTCGTACGGTGGAACCAGTGTATCAGGGTGTCTACCAAATTACTGATTTCAAATTCCCTGACTTTTCTAGAAATTCCCTTGACTATTTTGATAAAAACTTCCTGACCACTTCTGGGTCGAAGGATCATATTTCGGAAACGTTATTCAGCATAGTCATGCCCATGCGCAACCGTCAAGCATTGTTCCGCATCGCCGTTCCACTTTCACTGGTCATTTTCCTGATGAAGCCAACTTTTGACGATTTCCCTGAGAATTCCAGGTTGGTAGACACCCTGATGATGTATCAGGTTACAGATGGACACCACAAAAATGCAGACCATTGCATTCAAAATTATTTTAGCCATCAGGAGGAACCTAAAATATTCCCATGGAGAGAGATAGAGAGTGGAGGGGCAGGGGAGGCTGCTGCTGCTATTGTCTACTTTTTTAATATCAATTTAAGGCTCAAAGGGAACGTAAGTAATACATCAGTAAGTGCACTGAGAGCACTTGAAGCACAAGGGGCACGGTCCTTACTAAAGAAACAGGGGAGGGTACAAAGTCTAGCTCTACCTGTTCTGCAGCACCCTGCATAAGCTAGGTGCTAGGCAAGACTGGGGCTTATCTACTGAGAGTGTCTAGTACAGTCAAAGAAAGCATAATAAAATTCTTTGCTGGGCAAGCTGCTTTGTGGCTGCAATGAAAAAAGAGTGCATTAAGACAGGGACAAGGAAGGAAGGGAAGACTTTTTTCTGAATAAACTAGTTGGTAGTGAGCACTTGTTTCTTCCTTTCTCGTTTCCGTCTTATTGTGCTCCCTTTTTAGTTGTAACGAAAGCAAGCCACGAAGGAATTTAGAGAGGGCTAAAAGCTTGCTTTAACATCTGTGTGCATGTGAGGGAACGCTTCATGTACAAGGCCTACTACAAGGTAGTAATCATCACAACTTTCCATCTGAGTAACAAAATAATGCATCTCTGCATTACAAAGTATCCTATAACTTTTCGTGTGCTGTACCGATATAGGCATCTTTTTTACGCAGAAATGGCTGGACACTAAAACTAATAGTAATTTGTTTATCATCTTTGCTTAGATAAATGTTACTAAAGTTTGGCAGGAAAGAACCGCCTTCGAATATGAGCCCGAATCTGGTATTTGGTTTGTTTTAAGTCATGGCCAAGTACTCCTAATAAAATATTGAAATAACCAGTTGACAAGACAGCGGATGATACTTATCTCACTTGGTCTCCAGCTTTAAAAAAATATGTTTACAGATTGGCATAGCGAAGACACCCTTTCAAACAGATTTATCTTAAACAATTATAGTTACATGTGATTTATCTTTAACATGAACAGTTACATCGACCACGCAAACAACACGGCTTTCCTCCGCTCTTGTCCCTTCCCTATCTTGTTTTCTTTTGCGAAGATCGGCATCGATAAGAACAGCGTAGGCCTCGACGACAGCAAACAGAGCTTGTTAGTGGTTGTCCGCACCAATTGAATCATAACAGTCTAACCCTCTTTTTTAAGAATGCAAGCAAAAAGATGCTTTCCCCTGCAAAAAAGAAAGGAGTAAAGTGGATTAGAGTATGACCATAGCACCTCTATACTCACAAAGCCTGCCAGTTTGACGACGGAGTCATAGAGTGCCTGGTCACAGATTTGGAGCGTGAGGATTTGGTAGCACAGAGCATCAAAGAGCCATTCCTCAGGGAACCTGGACGTCAGCGCACAGCTTTTGCAGTGGCGAGGACCCGAAACATACTTCTTTTGTGTTTCGCGCCCGCTGCGGCGAGACTCTTCTCCGTTGTATGCCACTCCACCTTTTCCATTTCGGCGGCCGCTTCTCGTGGCAATCTGCCAGGCTTTGTCAGTATAAAGGAGGCTATGGTACGACATATGCTGGTGCTCTGTAGCGGGGCGCCATCCTGCTGTGTAATCTTTGGGCAGCCCCTTAGTCCACAGAACTCTGAGAATGTAGAGGTTATCTATCCCACCTGTGACATCATCTGCAACTCGCAAACTTCAGTGCTGCATTGGATTGTTTACAGCAAGGCATGCAAATGAGTCATGTTTTTTATCCGGAAAACTTTTCAAATGGCCTAATTGTTTACCTCGGCAAAAACAGCACGGTTCGGGGCACAGCCACGCAGGCGGCAAGGCTTTGACACCAAGAGGTCCCGTTCCCTTTCCCTCGCTGGCTCTTGTGGTACCCTTGTCTCCGTCGACTGAAAGGAGTATCCCTTCAGTGTCGTGCATACTTGAGCCTCCACTGAAACAAAAATGATTCCATATGAGCCTACTTGTCATTAAAGACCAAAGTTCACTTCTTCGCTCTTATTTTCTACCCACCTAATACAGTGGTTTGTTAACAGGAACACCACCGTTAACTAGAAAACTCATTCATAATGCAAGTCCTCCGTCGTAATGAATCATGTTCAAGGTCTAATTAAACAACAAGCATGGGCGCTAAAGACACCCTCCTACATGGGTGAGTATTAGTGGACCCGATTCAGCTAACATTTGCGAGGCCTAGCTTGACAACGTAATAAATGACATTGTTTCTGGTCACATTATTTTTTTAGATGACTTGGCATTAGTTTTGACCTTGGACTGGTTTTGAACGCATCAATATAATGTTTGCAACTTCGCCATGGGAACCACGAAGTTCTTTTAAAACTAAATTGCAAGCTTTAAAATAAAATAACAAAAAAAGTTGTACCGATGCACGCATATAATTACCATTGTCTATGCCCGTACCGGTACTCTGGCACCTGTTTCCAGAAAAAATCAACAAATACGAAAGTAATGTACGAATTATACATCGTGAAGA